>SCDZ01000537.1:0-120371 GCA_004143845.1 Drosophila lacertosa | reverse complement strand
ATAATATAATAATATAATAATATAATAATATAATAATATAATAATATAATAATATAATAATATAATAATATAATAATATAATAATATAAGAATATAATAATAATAATAAGATAAGAAAATTATTGGATAATATAAAATATGCTTTTTATATTGAATAAATATTTGTTTACTTAGAAGTAACTTAAGTTTATAATGTAAGACCAAGTAAATATTATAAAAGTCAATTATAAAACATACTATATATAAAGTCCTATATATTAATAAATTATTACTTAAAGCGAAATCTAGACAATAAGTATAAATCAAAACAAATATATAAAAAATATAAAAAATAAAAATAGGTCTTTATTGACAGTAATCGATAGTTGTTATATATTATATATTATAGATACATATTATACTAATGTGTCTAAATCACGTAGTTAGCACGAAATATGCATTGTATGAAATGTGTTTAGTTTTTTGTTTTTTTTTATTACTTGGACTGCCAAAAACCAATAAAGACAACAACAAAACAAACTCTGTTTTGACCATAAAACAAAACAGAAAAGCAAAACAAATGGCTGACAACATTCGCAATGTTTCTCTGTGTAGTAGAGCAAACGACGAATTACAAATTGCACACTAAACAACCATTCACAGGAACGAACACACACACACACACTCGCACAACAAATGGCACCAGGGAGATGTGTCATAAAGCCTAACTGAAAAATACTGCATGTCATTCCAATGCTGTGCTTGTATCTGTGTGTGCGTGCGTGTGTGTTGAGTGATACAAGTTGGTTTACTTAGTGGCGCACGTGGCCGAAACTAACGAGAAAACTGTAAAAAACTACAACAACAAAAACAATAAAAGAGAGAAAGAAACAGAGGCTGATGTAAAAACAAGAAACAAGTTGAAAGAGCCGCGTTAAGGCAAACATACGCCGGGAAATGCCAACGAAATGTGTCAAGGCGAAAGACAAGCAGACACACAAACACACACACACACACATATACACACGCACTTAGTCAGCCAGCGCGTTACAGCCACAAGACATTTTAGGTAAACACTAAAAAAGTTTGTCATTTTAACAAATATGCAAAAAAAAAAAAAAATATTTGCAAAAATATGCACAAAAATTTTTACGAAATTTTGCTGAGCTGTACAAAAAACAAGCCCCAACAACAAATCGATTTTGTGATACATTTGTTTTTTTTTCCTTTCATGTCATTAAATTGCATTTTCAACGGGGACGAGCAAAAAAAAAATATAATGCTAAAAAAACGAGCAAAGCAAAGCAGTTGGAATTCAATAAGCAAAATGTCTGGCAGCAGGATAATGCTGATGCTGCTGCTGCTGCTGATGTTGCTTGTGCTGATGTTAAGGCACTTGCAAAGGTTATTTCAAAGTCTGCGCACAAAAGTATGCTGTAAAAATTCAGTTAACTGCTGTTAGTGTATAGTACATATAAAGTTGTTACTTTTTTATGCAATCCCACACACACACACACACACGCACGCACACTTGATTAAGCTGCCAGTTGTGTGTCAACACATGCAAATGCAATTTTGCCCCCCCCCCCTCCTTTCCACCCACTCGATATTACTTGAACAAATTGCACACGAGTTTTTTAGACGTCTGCAGCCCTTTTTCTTTTGCTTTGGCCTCAAGGACATGTAAAATATGTTTCACGCGCACAAATCGGCATTTCCCTATATTTTTCTTAGATTTCTTGGCACACGCTAATTGATAAATTCACTCAGTTGGCGCCCTGGCTAAAATTGTTGTATGCGTAATTTCGTTTAATGGACGCGTCGGACGCAACGGAAACGGAAACGTGCAGAACGCGTCGCCTCGAACGTTGCGTTGCGTTAATACGACGACGATTGGAGGACGATGAGAACGTCGCGCAGCTCTGCACCAAACTGAACGGCGGCACACAAAGCACACAGCTAACTGAGGCTAGCGGCGCTGCTGACGCTGCTGCTGCGACGCTGACTGCGCTGCCAGCTGCTGCTGCTGCTGCTGTTGCTGCTGCTGCTGCTGCTGCTTTTGACTGACTTTCAATCTTGCCGCCTGTGACACTGGGCAAAGCCGAACAACTGTCATTTGGGAACTTGGACGAACCAAAACGCACAAAACTTCGACTGTCCAATGAGTTTCAGTGTGTGTAGCTGTGTGTGTGTGTGTGTGTGTGTGTGTTATGGGTGTGCGTGCTTTAGTGGCAACTTCCTTGTTGTGGGACTGCTCTTTACAAGCCTAAATCGACACTCTCTTAAATCTTGCCATGAGGCAAGTTAACTAGTGCAGGCAAATAGAGTTGCCAAGCATTTTATACAGTATGGAAGATGATAAAAAATTTAATATTTATAGGCAAGATAAAGCTTGTTTAGAAATTTCAAGTTCTGTATGACAGTTACTAAATCAAAAGCTTTGTAGAAAAACAATTGAGGGATTCCTGATTATACACAAGATCTTTAATAGAAAAATAAAGATTCAATTTTTTTTTAAATTTGAATTGCTGTTTAAAAAAAAAACATGTATATTATAAAGTAGAGAAAATAAAATGTTTAGTATATACAACTATAATAGAGATCATAAGTATTATAAATATATATTA
The DNA here is from genome assembly GCA_004143845.1 of Drosophila lacertosa. Classification (NCBI taxonomy): domain Eukaryota; kingdom Metazoa; phylum Arthropoda; class Insecta; order Diptera; family Drosophilidae; genus Drosophila; species Drosophila lacertosa. Next base: position 117,765 of record SCDZ01000537.1, on the reverse strand, counting down.
TAATAAGCAAAGCTCTTAAATTTATAGTTCTTTTTTCGATCTCTATTTAATATAATTTATTTCATTTATTTTAAATTTAATTTACATATTTTTTATTTTTATTTTCTTTTATTATTTATTTTAAATTTAACTATATATTTTAATTTACGTTTTAGAATAAAATAAGTCTGCAACATTTCTAGCAGTGCATCCAAGCACGTGTTATATAACAACACACACTAACAAAAACACGCACACACACACGCTCGCTCTCTTTAGCTTTCGCTCTCTCTTTCTCGACAATCGCAAAGAGCGCAAGAGCCGTCGGCCGCGTAACCCAGAAAATGGCAACAAAACAAAATGGCCAAAATGCCAGCGTCAACAAATTTGGCGCCAAAGCAAACACGTGTTCACTGTTCCGTTTCGATTCCATTCCGTTGCGTTCCGCGTGCGTAAACATTGCAGCTTTTCTGTGACGTCATCGTCGGCCTCATGACGTCAGATGAAAGGAAGTCTACAAATTGCTAAAATGTGACGTCAGAGTGACCAGATGCGCGACTGTGCGAAGGAGACAGACTGTGTGCAGCGCCATCTAGCGTTTGCAATCGGCAACGTACAAATAATTCGTAAATATGAAAAAGTTTTGTTGCTTTAAATAAAAGACGATATATATGAATATAATAAAATAGCTAAAATATATTCGAAATTATTTAAATAAAAAAATTATACATTATTCAAATTATATACGTAATTTTTTAAAGATTTTCAAAGGTTTTAAAATTTAAAATTTTGTTCCCATTTTAAATTACATTTAACACTTAAATATTCCACATTGTATGCATGCCTTTTGTGTATACATTTGTTCACGGTATTAGCTATTGCTAACAAAAAATTCGCTGTGCAAATTTAAACAGCAGGGAAAACAAAAAGGGACACAAATTATGTATGTGCATACGTAAATTGTACACGTATCCTTTCGCAGGACACAAACGGCAATGCGACCACCTACAGAGAAGCTCCTCAAATTTGAGACATAGCCAAATAAAAAAATACAAAGGAATTTAAACAGAAAAAAGAAATCAATGCAAAAGCCACAAAAACAGGCCCAAATAGAATACAAATAAATGAAAATTGAGGGCGGAAATGAGATTGATGTCAATAAATTGAATGATTGTTCAAATAGCACGGAAAATAAATACAAATCAATACATAGACAAATAACAGCTCACGATAGCGAGCGCGACAAAGTAAATGCCACATCTTGCGGCAACTGACAGCCGCAAATTCAGCACTTGCCACTTAACAATCCGCTCCTGCAACACATGCAACATGCAAATGCCACCACAGCAACAACATCCACAATGGCATTGCATTACAAATTAAATAGCAAGCAAGCCGAGAAAAAAAGAAAAGCGCAATTGAATGCATTCGTGTAAAAGCTTTTGGAAATTCGAGGCGCCAAAATGAAAGTGATTTTAAGTTGGCAACAAACTCGACCTAAGTAGAAAAAACGGGGAAATGGCAAATCAAACGTACAAATCGAGTTTAACATGTTGAGAAGTCAGGCAATGTGCCCTGTTAGTAAGAGAGTAAAAGAGTCGCTTAGTTTTCTTTTTTTATAGTGGAAAAACTAAGTAAATAATATGAGAATAATAAAATAAAAATAATATAAAAAATGCTTATTGAATAAGTTCTCTAAGAGCATAATTTGCAAAATTAAAAATTAAATTCTAATAAAATGTAAAATATAAATATTTTTTATAACACATTTAGAAACCTGTCTTAGGCTGCTTGACAGTAAAGAATTTGCCATAAATTGAATTAAAAGCTAATAAAATAAATGATTTATGCAAAACTAAATCATCTCTTTCAATTTATTTAATTTAATTTCTGACGAATTTCAATTATTTTTAAATTCAGAAGTGACACAAGGAATCTTTTGCTAAAATATCATTTTGGCTTTTAAGGCTACTTTGAGTTGAGAGTGCTTGCCTAAAATTTCCCAAAAGCTTCATTGATATGCTAGGAAAATGACAATGCAAGAAATGCATAAGATAAAAATCAAATTCCACAGAGAGAGACAGACAATGAAACTGTCAGACGAATTAAATGGAACTTAATGCCCATACTTATGCCTGAGTGCGTGTGTGTTGTCTGTGTGTGTATGCGTGTGTGTGTGTGTGCCAAGTGAATTTGTAGTCAATTTCCTGCAATTTGTCGTTGGCAGCAACAGAAGCAGCAGCAAACCAGCAGCATCCTGATGATGATGCTGAGGATGCCGATGATGCCGTGCTTCCTGTAATGATACGCAACGTACAATCAAGACAACATAATACACTTTAACACACACATATATATATATGTGTGTTTGTTTGTATATACATAAATATAAAAACAAATTAGAATGTGCACAAAATATGGGCCAAAATGAATTTTTGGCATGCCAATGCTGTAAGCAATTTGTCGACGCTAAATGGAAACAAGCCAGGGTAAAGGAATTGAGGTGTTGGCCTCCGAGGCTGGAGATTGCATATCGAGCAACTGGCAGTCACATGTTGTTGGGCCCGTGCTGATAAGTGCGTGTTGTTTGGCCAAATCGAGTGTTTCGACAGTTTTGGCAGGCAGCCCCAAACAACAACAACACGACACGCCCACCCAACCAGACTCTGCCCCCCAGTAGCTGTTTGTCAGTCAGGCATTTGAGTCCTTCCAATTCCAATTAGAAGCCGCATTCGTTGCGTCTCGCGTTCTGACTGCTTAATCACATTGACACGCATTAACATGTCTCTGCACAACTTGAGCGAACAGCCTAATGTCCGGCACAGGACTTTTCACACTCGCTATCTTCTCGACGACCAGTGTAATTAAAATGTCAGCACAAAGGACCTTTGCTGGCATACCACTAACTTGGCCATGTTCCTTTTTTGGCTTATCAATTTAGATTGCTGTCCGCAGACAAGCCTCAAAACTGCAGATGAAAACCAAAATGACAATGAAAATGAAAATGAAAAATCCCCCCACGCCGCAATACAAGAATAACTGTCAACCGCAAAAATATCATATGAAATAACTGTGCAGACACACACAGAGAAAGAGAGAGATCAGATCCCATTTGCCAAGGACATCAGACAAGCATTAGACCGCCAGACGACCCTTCAGGCTATGAGGCAAACATTTTTGATGTTCTCCGTAGCTTTTTTCTTTTTTTTCACTTTTTCTCTTTGCATATTCGGGTAGACAAAAGGAAAATTATAAAATGGCTATAAATATATATGTTGTGCTAATGGAAGCAGAAAATTTAGTTAATCTTCAAAAGCATAGTTATTAAAGATGTGTAGCCAAGATTTATAACAAATATATGCATATCTATTATTATAGTTATATATCTTTATAATTACATATCTTTTATATTTTTTTTTATATTTTTCCAGCACTTTTTCTCATTTTTATTCCCCTTAAATCGCAACCTGTTTTTATGTGGCAATCACTTTCCCATTTCAACGTCCTTTTTTTTAATGTCAACTGAATTTGTGAAAATGGTTTTTTCCTGTGAATTTCTATTTATATATCCGCTTTTCACTTGCGGCACATTTTTAGGGATTGAATTTACTTTTCTCAGAGGCTTATCGATTGAATGCTTTTAGTTAAAAGAATTTAAGTTGGAAAATTAACAATTTATTTATTTGTTATTTTATTCAGAAATACAAATAATGTGTAAGTATAAATAAATGAACTTAAACCATAAAGAGATTAGCTTCAGAAATCTCACAGTGTCCTTAGCGAGTATCATGAGTTGTGGCAAGTAAATGTCCTTAAAAAAACTACTCAAAAAGTATGCGGAATATATCCGCATATCCTTGGCAATCAAATGCATAAAGGAATATTTTAGCAGAGCAAGTTATATATAACACTACAACTTGTGAGGGACTAATCTCGAGTGTAGCATCCTCGAGGAGGACACTACACTATGATTTGAACAGAGTTCTGAAACCGCAAAAAAAAACACACACGGAAAACTTGTCTCTGAGCTGAAAACATTCTTATGGAATGCCGCAAACAACGCAGCTCAGTTGTACGCAGTTGGCCTGTTGCTATTGGCCTGGCCAGAAAGCGACAAGCCACTTGGGATATACCATATATATATATATACAAATTGGTAAACAAGCGAAAGCAGCTGCAGCATTAAAAAAAAAAAAAGGTAACGCGGCGCGTGCTCAATTTGACCGCATATAAATATGAATATAAATGAGAAGACGGGAAAAAAAAACTTATTTAAAAGTTAAAACAGTTGCCAAAGTGTTTAGAGAGTTTTTAGGTAAAGTTTGTGACAAACGATATTAGACAACTCGCTTGACCCAAATGCAAAACTTTTGACAGTTATTACACAACGTTGTCAGCATTTTATTTCAATAGATTGGGTTTCACTTTCCCCCCTCCCCCCTCTCCCACCTCTCCACATTCAAATAAACGCATGCAAATTGAAATAAAGTGCAAAGGATGTCAGCTTGCATTTCCACACTCAGGTTTGTCCGTAATACAATACACGCCAAAGTTAAGGTTTCCTCATGAATAACACGTGCTCAAAAAAAAAAAATATATATATATATATATATGTATATTCATGTCTGAAAATTGAATAAAAAGAAATGGAAATCCGTCGCGCTCAAAGGGAATAGCGGTAAAGTTATGCCGCATACATTTACTATCCAAGGAAGAAGCTGCCACATTTAGTTGCCTGACTTGGGTTTTGGGCTCCTTTCATTTATTAATAAACATTCATTCGCTCACTGCGGGTGCTCGTAATAGTCAACGGCGAACGTGAAAAGAACAGTAATCAATATATTTTCCCCAACAGCAAAGCGTGTTTTTCACCACTTTCTATCAATTTGATTTCGTGCCGATGCAACAGTTTTCATTTAATACACTACAACACAACGGGGGTTAGTTTGTCAATTATGCGCAGCCAGAAACAACTCTTGAACACCTTGTTGAAAGTTTCCCTAACACATTTTCCCTTGCAGGCATTTATAGACTTTAAAGTGCAGTGTGAATTCTTAACTGTCAGCTTGTTTAAGTTAACGGTGTTATATTATTTAACCCTTATTCGAGTCACATCAATCAAAACATAAACAATAAAAAGCTGACCCTAAAAGTTTTTCATTTGTTGACAGCTTCCCTACTCTAAATTTATTAAGTGCATTTCACAGTCGCTATTTTTTTTCTTTTTTTTTCTGTTTCATTATTTCTCCTTGGGCCAACAGCTGCGTCTTAGGGTGTGTTAAAAAATTCAAATTGCCAAAAAACTAAATTACATAAATATAAGTTAGGCGGCAACAGCGTTTGCACATAAATTATATGCATGCAAATATATATAAATATATAATATTTGACTTGAGCTGAATTTATGATATTCTATTTGATGAATTTTCACGCTGTTCTGTTTTCCATTTTGTTTTTTTCTTCCTTTTCCCTTCAGCAGCGCCAATTGCCTGACGCTTTTTATAAACGTCAATATTTATATTTTTTTTTGTTTTGTTTTTTTTTCGTCTTTTTTTTATGGTGACGCTTGGGGTTTGTTTGCATTATGATTGACACATTGAATTTAGTTGGGATATGTCCCTGTGCACATGGCGTATACGCGATGCACGATAAGTTGCCTTGGGGCCACAAAAGAAAACGAAATTTAATATTAAATCAATTAATTGTGCCTACGCCCGTGAATGCTGGCATTTGGGGCGGAAATAAATCTGTAAGCTAGAAAGCTGAAGCACAAATAAATAAATGTGTTCAGGTTTAATTATGCAAAAGGAGAACGTGACGGCAGCAACAGCAACAAGGACGAAAAAGGCAAATCTGTTAGCTACGTGCAGCTGCTTTGGGGCCAGCTTGTTAAACTTTAAATAAGCCAGAGACAGTCACAGATTCGTGATATACGCTCGAGAGCTAATTGAACGCCATTTGCTGGGACAGTAATTGATGTACGACTCAGTGGAGCCTTTGGCATACCTTCGGGATCCCGTTCAAATGTCAGCGCTGAGGCCAACTGCCAACTGGCAACTGCAACCAAGTTGTCCTGAGTTGGGTCAAGCACTGCGGCCCCGGCGTGGGCAAAATGTATTGTTCGGGTCCATTACCACAACTTGTCTTTTGCGGCAGCTCACAATGCATTTGATTGTGGGAAATTTAAAACTGTTTTCCATTAGGAAATTGCATTGGGGGCCCAAGCACGGCCAATACAGAACGACAGTCAAGAGGTCAACTTGACAGCCACGCTAAATGGCCAAAATGGGCGCGACAAAGTGAGGGAGGTGTTAGGACGGGGGCGGGGCGGGAGGGCGTGGTCGGTGCCTAATGAAAACCCATTCAATGCGCTGTACTCGAACCTGTCCTATCGATCCAAAAAATTGAAGAGAGAAAAATGGGAAAGACACACAAAGTTTTTGCGGTAAATGCCGCACAAGTTCTTAACGAAATTGCCACATTGTTGTGCGTGTGTTGGCGTGGTAAATAAAACCCACCCCTTATTCGACATGCAGCACTTTCTGGCAAGTGCACAGAAAATATTTAAGATACCCTGTACAGGAAAACTATAAGCACTTTTAAGGAGTACATTTAGTAGCAGCAATTAAAACAAAGCTTCTAAAGACACTTACTTTGAGGTATTATAATTAAGTAATTAAATATATATATTCCTAAATAGCTAAATAATAATAATTAAACTTTTCTAAAGAATTTAACAAGTCTATTAAACAAATATTTCCACTGCACACTTTCGATTTTCTTACTCTAACACACTTCTGCAACTCAATACAGGGTATTATCTGTCTGGCACTTGCCGCTGGACAATTTGCACTTGTTTCATTTGCTTTCACAGAGCTCTATCAATATTGGTCCAAGCTGCTGGTATTCCTTGGCCCGCCCCCTGACTAAGTGTGTGCTATTCGAAGTGTTTGCGCTGCTTTCACGCCTTTCTTTTCAGTTTTTCCCCATATTTTTCTTTATATTATCTTTTTGTGTTCACACTCATTATTGAGCAATCAAGTTGCAGTTCGGTTCAAAGACAACGGTCGTGTCCAGTGGCTTTTAACGGAATGCCTAATTTCGTTTTAATTACTTGCGGCGTCAATTAACAAAACCCCGATGTTGGCCTACAACAAAAGGCCAAAACAATGCCAGCTAATTATGCTAAAGACAATTGTGCTGGCCATTAACTGGGCCGCAGCAATGAAGCGTTACAAATTTCGTCAATTGAAATTGGCCAAAAGACCAGTTAATCTCGAATTGTCTGCGCCTATGCAAATTAGCAAGAGTTACAGTGCCGCTGAGAATTCTATGCACAGCTGGCAAATTTATTTATTTAAATGATGGTGTTTTTGAGTAGATGTAAAATTTGATAACCATGAAAAATATTAATCAATAGTTTAATACTGATTGACATGCTACGAAATAAATATTAAAGTATTTATTGTTAGTAAAAACTCATCTTTATAACTATCATAAAAACTTTGGTAATGCTTCATTAAAGATGACACTTAAAAAATATCAAAAGAAATTTAGTTAGCTGCGATTTAACAACCTCTTTAGATTAATAGCATGCCCAAAAAAAAAAAATACGACACCATCAACATTTACAGATTACATTCAAGGAAATTATGGTGCACTTAAATGGAGATAACTGATTTTATAACTATCGATTAAAATACTCTTTTTTTTTTGTTAGTACGAGTAACTTCTTAGCTTGTTTTGCATTCAACACATTCAGTCAGAAAACCACACATTTCAGATGCATTCAATTGTCATTCAAAGTGAAAGCAGCATTCAACGAATATATTTTTTATTTTATCTACCTTAGACTAGTATAAAAACACCTTTTTCATTATTCAATTGTTGAGTCGAGTTATTAATGAGCTAATATTTTATGTAACACGTACACACACACACACACACAGAAAGCCCTTTTCACAATGCCCACAACACACACACACACACACACACAACACACACACTGTTTGCTGAGTCCCAAATGTCGCATTAAGTTAACTCAATGGGACAACAAAATGCGCAAACGGAACTTATGAGTTATCGCATTTCCATGCCTGCTGCTACGGCTCGTGCTTTTGCTTTATGCCTGGGATCTATTTTTATGTCCCGTTCGACGTCATCAGCCTATTTATACTCAATTGTGGTGGAGCACAACAAATGGCAGCTGGCAACAGGGTTTACATTTCCGTTGACCTATCACATTTTTCGCAAAACACAAATTACATTTATATGGCGGCCTTGTCGACCCTCTCATCAATGGAAAAATACTCATAAATAAATAATTATGTGATTGAAACTATTGGAAATTGTAGCCGCAGCAGTTTCATAAGAAAATTTCTTGTGCTTGACTTTGATTACACGACGGCCGTCTGTTGTGTGGGTGTGTTTGAATGGGCGTCTGCCTGGGTCCAGTCAAAAGCCGAAAAAAAATTTATTTCAAATAAAATAAAATAAAATAAAAAAAAAGTATAAAAAAGTACAAAAAAAAGTTCAAAAATCAATCAACGTGCGAAAAAGGCAATTTGTGGTTGCCGGCAAGAGAAAGTAACAACAGCAACAAATGCTTGAAAATTCTATTATGAGCAAAGTTCCGGAGCTTGCAAAGCACTGTGGAGAGTATTCAATGTTTATGTGAGCATATTTTATAAAGTGACATACTTAAAAACCAATTCAAATTAAACAGAACTTATTTTTAAAAGTTCTTAACAGCTTTTAAGTCTATGCTTTTAAATTCTAACATAACCAGCTGTTAAGATAACATATGTTAAGCAGAGCCGCTGTTACATATATATATTTTTGTTATATTTTATTATTATTATTATTATTATTTAGAATGATATATTTTGATGACAGGTCAACATTTATTGCAGTTTATTTACTTTGACCGCTAAGGGCAACCATTTAGCCCACAGTGCAGCAGTCACAAAAAGGAGAAAGTATGTGTAGGTGTGTGTTTGTTGTGTGTGTAAGTGTGTTCGTATGCAGCACCTTAGCGTGGCTGACAACTTTTTTTGCCAAACGCCAAACGTAGCATGAAACATGAGCCAGCCCAGTTTACAAAGAAGAATGAAAAAAAAATCAAAATACAATATTAAAGTTGAGTATTTGGCCATCGCCATTGAATTCTCCAGCGTGCCAGTGCTCAATGGCGCATTTAATAGCTTTGCTTTTGCCAGTTTATTGTATTGTGCATTCCTTTCAATATTCTGACAAATTTTCATTGTGCCCCACACAAATAACCCAAATAAAAGGACCGAGTATATAAATAAATGAACGACGCGCAAATTAGCTAAGTAAAATTTTCAATTGACATTGAATGGAACCTGAGAAATGATTTGCCAGTATAAAATATTTAATTATTGCAGTACGCATGAACGAGATTCGAGCCCTTTTTTGCAAATTTATCAATTACGTGGGAAATTTGGAGGGAAATGCTCGGTTACGGATACGCCCACTCGGAGTCGGAGTCAACGTTGCAGTTCAGCATTTGGGCCTGTTTATTTATTTATTTTTTTTTTTGAGTTGGTTGCCACACGGCCGCCCAGCGAAGCGGATATCCTTTTGAATTCGAAATCAAACCAAATCAAACCGAATCAGGCCAAGCCAAGTGGAACTGAAGGATACTGGGGCTGCCTGCCTGCTCGACTGACTTACTGACTGAATGACTGACTTACAGGCCGACTTGGCGGCCTGAGCAGATCGCTCACTTTTTGGGACTGACAGACTTATTGCAGACACTGTGCGGGCGCTCCGAATTGCGGCGCGCAGTAAACGCACTTGATGGCCACGATTTATGCAAATTTTATGCGCGCTATTAAAGCGCTGTGGTCCACAAATAGAAATTTCATTATATATATGTATATCTACACAAAATATACATACACACAGACATATACTATTTGTATGTATTTAAAGTCTACGTTTAATGACAGGCGTCAGTGTCTGGAAAATTATTGCATAATATCGCACTTTTTCCTTTTTGCTACCAGTAATGCATGATTTTTGACGTGTCTTGCACGTCTTGCATTTTACATTTCGATTAATGCAGAGCTATCGATTTACTCGATCAGCGTTAAGTTTAGCAGCTGGTGACAGAATTTTGACCGTTGTAAAGTTCTAACAGTGCAACGGGCAACGCTTAGCTGGTCTGGATCCTATTGATGTTAAGTTCTTATTGTGTAGATCTGTAATGTTAACCTTCAACAGGTGCTATAAAATCTGGGATCACTGTTAAGCTTGAATAGTGTCGAGCAGCTTTGTTTGCTGTTAAAGTTGTAAAGAAATCTGAGAACGCTGTTAACGATTAATCCAATTAGCTAACAGAAAATGTTAAGTATGCCTGCGATTGAGTTTCTAATAGCTATTTTAGCTTTTGCTAACTTTCTTCAATTGAAGATAATATATTCACACCTAAAAAATAATATTGGCAGTTGAATAGAAACTTGTACTTACTACAAACTAAAAATGGAACCATATATGTGATACAAGTAATAATAATAATTCTGTAAACTGCAACAGCTGACAATTCGCATTGCGTGTCGCTGTAAATTAAATACAAGACATTTCCAGCAAAAACCCGTATTTATTGAAGAAAGGGCGAAGAATGGAGGCCTTGTAAAATAGCTGAATTGCAAAAACAGTGTACACCTAAAAATAGCACTTAATGCATGCAAAATGAAAAATAACTACCGCCCACACACACACACACACACATACTCAGAAGCATATAAGTACACCCCATAAGTGGTTACCTAAGCCATGTGGAAATCACAACCCTTTGCACGACAGAGAGAGAGAGAGAGAGAGATAGACGGCGACCAAGTGAGATAGAAAGATTCACGAGCGAACTTTCACTTCCCATCTTCATTTCCGCTTCCCACTTCAATCTATTCCATCAAAGGGCTAAATTACTTCCACGTAGGGTTTGTACACACTTCAAATTTGTATTTCATGTTTCCTTAGATATGAGACGAGCATAATTATTACTGCCATGGATTTGTGTGCTCTGCAACAAAAACACACAAAATCACTGCACTAAGTAAGTTTGCGCAGAGCAAAAAAGGAAAGACTTAATACCCTCTTAAATGCAGTATAAATAACAAATATGTGCTTAGGAACTTGTGGAAAATGCAATTATCTAGAAATGGGTAAAAGTGTTTGATATAACTAATCCCTAGATTAATACACACGAGATATTATTAGTTAAGCTGTTCATTTCTATGGACAGCTATCTTTATAATGATTTCCATACCTGTCCCAGACTGACACATATGGTTAATACTTTAAGAACTTAAGGATACTTTACTTTACATATTTGACAGCTAGTTCAAAAATATATATATTATACTCCTCGCAAGGGTAATAGCATAATATAAAAACAGACACCGTGTGCAGAAACTGCAAGTGAGTTCATATAATGCATTCATTATGAACAGACAGAAAGAACGAGTCGAGCACTGACTGATGGAAGCTGAGAGCTCGGAAGCTGGGGGGATTGGTTGGATTATGCAGGAGTTATGCAAATGATTGACGTAGCCCAGAAGTGCTTAAACTTTTATGATTACACGAGTGCTCTGTGGATTTGTGAAATTAACTGCAAATGTCTGGCTTATGTAATATAATATATGTATGTACATACATGGAGACTCAAAAATGCCACAGCAGCAGCAGCAACAACAACAAAGACCCTGTCAAAAGTTGCAAGTTTTTGGTTGTGCATCTCCTCCAAATAAGATATATACTTTACATGAGCAAAGTTTTTGGACACGCCCAACTATTGGCCAACTGTTTTGGTTGTGCCTCACTCGCCCCAAAACTTAAAGCCGCGTAATGCCCGCTAATGGCCAGCGAACAGAGAGCCACGTTTAGAGCACCGTTAAAGCCAAGCTGGGCGTAAATGCAACCACATTGCCGCTGTCAAGTGGAAGATCTTTACTTTAGTTTCCCTTTATTGTTGTTGGTTCTTAGCGAGTTACTCTAACTGAGGGTACTTTGATTATGTTATGCAGTCAAAGGAGACATTTCAATAAATTAAAATGAAATATTTATACAGAAGTTTATTTACTACAAGTAAAGTTAATATGTATGTTAATATGTCCTTACAAAAAAAAAAAAAAAAAATTAAGGCAAGTTTTAGTATAACAAATATTTAATAATAATTTAATTTAAGATAATAAAGGTTTATTTATGTCGGATCTGTACCTGTGCTTAAATCCAACTTATTTTTGTTTTTCTCTTAACAAATCTCGGCAAGAGCATTAAAACTTCGACTCGCCGCTGATAAATCAGCTCTCCTGTTTTGGTTCTAGCTTTTTCTTGTTTTCCTTTTACTTTATTTGTTGTTTTTGCTGCCACGCGCTTGTTTACACAAAATTGCGTTAAACGTGCGAAAAACAAGTAATTTGCCATTACTCAGCTGAAGCATCTTCTGGTTCAGTTAGAGCTTACGAGCTCTTATACAATTTACCTTGGCTGCGATTTCTCCTGCCTTTGTCTTGCTGCGAATATATTTATATATATATATATATATATATATTTATATAGCCCCTACTTAGTTATAATGAGGAAACTTTTCGCTGGATTTAGCAGAAAACCCTTTTTTTCGTTGTATTTTTTATTTTTCCTCTGTTGATCTCTTTATAAAGGAAAACATGTTTTTTCTTTATTTTACGTTGGCCACAGAGCATAATTGAGCATTTTCGCTCATCTTGCGGCAATTTCCCGTTTGGAGGTAAACATATTTTCCAAATCATTTCAAGTGTGCACTTGGCCATGAAAAAATGTTGTGTTGTGCAACAATTTTGCTTGCTGCTAATGAAGCCCAAGTGGCAACAGTTTATTTGTGTTTTGCTTAGGCAGCAACTTCCACTTTAAACTCTGACCTTTATCGAACCAATAAGAACAAGAAAAGGGTTTTGTGGGTCAGCCTATTAATTAGACGATGTGGAGCAGCTTTTGTCGCAAGATTTAACACGAGAATTTTATAACACTTTTGACAGCTGCATATAAATCAACAGATGGCCCTCGTTAAAAGGCACCCTTCAGTCATTTGGACGGGCAATTAAAATGCTGCCCCTTCGGGTCTCCCTATATAGTTTATGTTATGCTTGAGGCCATAAAATTTTTGCATTCTCGGCGGACATAAATCTTCACGCTGTCGTCAGCATCGACGACGACACAAAAAGCAGCGCGTTCCAAGTATTTAAATTAAATATAATTTTTGCCTTTTTTTCGGTTTTTTTTTTCGTTCATTTTCTACATGACCGAAAACAAAACGTAGCGGGACAAAACCCCAAAAAGGGTGCCCGCAAAAGGTGCCACAAAGCCTTTAAGCCTACAAAGAACAAGCCTTTAAATTGGTTTAAGTCGTCTGAACGAACTGTGCATACTCTTAAGCTGGCCAAAACAAATACCTTCAAAGGGAAAAAAATTAACTTAAAAGGAAACTCGGATTATGAATATGTGTGAATTAACATATGCTCCCTTAACGTATATTAAAAAGAGAGAACTCAATTAAACATATTCTACTTTGAAATATGTTATTTTATTTAAGATCCTTTACTTAATAAGTATAAAAGACTTTAAAAGTATACACACTGAAAGTAAATATTGAATTGGGTAAATGATTGTGATTAATATAATAAGAAGATAAAAAAAGATGTTTTACAATCATAATTAATTGAAATCCTTGAAGAAATATATCTGTGCATATGTCAAAATCTATACAAAAAATATAAAAATAATAAAGAGAAAACAAAAATGAAGTAAAGAAAATTTCTTATTAAATTAAAGCTAAGTTCACAAAATAACATTGTCTTAAGACTTAACAATAAAGTTCAAAAAAATAAATATAATATATATAAATAAATAAAAATGTAATAACATAAAAATAAATTTAAAAAAATATATGTATTCATTATTAAAAACAAACAATAATCAGGAAAAATAAGATTAAAACAGTGACAACTTTTTAAGAGAAAAAAATTAGAACATTTGCTTTCATAAAAATAAATAAATTTGTATTATGCAAAGCAAATCAAGTGAACTTTTCCTATAAGTATTATACATATATATAAATATATAGACTGCGCCAACCTAATGCTGTTACGTAGTGACAATCGCATTTTTGGTTTTATTATTATTAAATGATATGGGCCAGGAACTTCATGCCAGCTTCGTTGCCAGCCCAATGGTATCAATTTTTGTCAAGGTATCAACGCGGACGTGCAGGCATTTGTGGGGCACATGCCGCATGGCAAGCCAGCTTTTAGCTTAGAGGACGGGAGGGGGGGGGGGGGGAGGCTGCTCAAGTGGTTGAGGCCACGACGTGGCATTAGAATGGCAACAGCCACGGCCACTTACGCACGTCGCAGTCAGCTGAGCTTATAAAAAATTAAAATATTTACGCCACATTAAATGCAAAAGGGCGAGCATTGCCAACAAAATATGATTTTGTGTGCCACACACACGCACACACACGCACGCACACATACGCACTTTATGGCCGGCACAGACGCAGCGAGCGTTACCTTATGGGCCCCGTGGGGAGCTGTGCACAACGCGGCGTATGTGCAACTAATATTTGCAATATTTAAACAGCTTAAACAATTTAGCACGTGCGTTTATTTGATAAACTCGACACTATAGTTCCACAGCATTTGCATGACAAATGGCGCAGGAGTCTGCGACATGGAAACGCGCATCGCCAGCTGATAGTGTCCTGCAGGATGAAAGTGCGGCAACAGATTCCACGTGGCCACGTTCTTAAGGTAATAAACGCCGGTGCGTATAGGACAGCGGAAATAGCTGTGATTCACGACCAGCTGGCGATAGATGCTGCCAAAAACCTTATTGGTCATCGGACTGCCCAGAAAGCGACAACCGTCCAGTTTGCTAATCCTGTACATTAAACGCTGCGTCTTCAGGACGCGCACTGTGATCGTGATGAGAAAACTGGGCGCCTGTTTGGCCACTCGAAAGCGATAGAGTATTTCGGAGCCGGGCATCTGGTCGAAGTACTCCACATAATCATGGTCACAAGTGGTTTGCAGCGCTTCCAATGTTAAACGGAGGCCGCCACGTTCCAGCACCTGTCACATAAGATTTGTCAGATTTTTTTAAGTTGTCTTTCAACCTTTGTGTGTTTACCTCTTTCTTGCCGAAGCCTGTTAGGATGCACAGGTTAAGATAGAGAAACAGCAACAAATAACGCAAACTTCTTAAACCGCACATGTTGATTGCCCATTTGACATTAATTTCTTCATTTTCCACTTGTCGGGCTGTTTTCCTGCACCATTTAATTGGCGCATTTATAAAGCTATTAAAATGTATTTACACATCAAATAAATGCGCACATGCGGAAAAATTTAACTTAATTTCAAGCCTAATTAATGGCCAGATAATTGTCGGCTTTGGGCTTACGGGCTGTTAACGAGCTGCCAAGCACATGACGTAAGTTTTGTTTTCGACAATTTTTCAGCACTTAAGCCTGGCAATTACAAAACAGAATTGTGCTAAATATAAATTTGGACCCAAATAATCTCAGTTTGAAGAGCTATTATTTAAAAATTATGCAATTAAATGTTCACATATATGTTCTTGAAAATTATATACAACTTAAATGGCTTTAATGCATTTTTTAAATACGCATCTGATTAAATTCGTATTTTGTAACAAAAACTTAAGTAAACTCTTTTACCCTAATTGGCAGTCAACAAAGTTTAAGAATTATTGAAAATTGACTGCGGAAATTAAATTGTATTTATCAATTTATCAACTTCTGCCTTTTTGCCTTTTTAAGTTTGTGCAAAGTTAAACCTTTTAAGACAGAAGAGAGAACCAAAACTTGATTATTAACTTAAATAAAGTTTAACTTTGTGTCAAAGTATTTAATAAATATAAAATAAGTATATCTTAAATAAATACATATGTCTAAAATAAAAATTCTGTAGTTAATCAAAAACAATTTTATTGAACCGAATGAATACTATAATTACATAAAATTTCCATGGCAAATGGTGTCTTATTTTTAGCCGGATTCAAGCGTATTCTCAAGCGATAGCTGCCCACAGGATGCAAAAAGGACATTACATTGGAACTAAATTGATTCCTAATGTAGTAAGTGCCCGGATTTATGGGACATTTGAAGTAAGAATTATTTACCACAATATCTTGATAAATGCGTGAAAAGACTTTGTTTATAAAGGGATTACTTAGAAAGCGACAGGCATTGTTATATTCCAGCTGAAACAGGATACGCTGAGTCCTCTGCAGTTTCACACGAATGTCCAGCAGAAAACTTTCCACCTGACGAGTTCCAATAAAACTGTAAATATGCGCGCTTCCAGGCATTAGTTTACAATCCTTGACAAAATCATTATCACAATTTAAGACAACTGATTCAATGTTCAATTTCAGATTGTTGATGTTATTAATCTGTAAGGCTTTAAGAAGTAAGTCAAAAAACTATATAGTTTATTGAAAAATTCACCTCTTTTCTGGCCGCAGTTTGTGGCCACGGCAAATGGAACAACAAAGCCAAATAATATATTTTCGTTGTGCTCATCGCGTTGAACGGTGGATAAATGACTAAGTGCCTGGGGCTAATTACCCTATAAGCATTAGATTATTGGACCATTAATTCCCAATTGTCTGCTTGTGGTGTTTTAACAAATCATTGGCTCATTTTTTATATGTGTATCTAATGTTAACTAAGTTTACGCGTAGCTTAAATATATTTACCTATCAGCGTTGCCAGATAGTTTCCCATTATAATAATATTGTTGTACGTATGTATATAAAATATCTTTAAAATTATAAAAAATATACTAACAAAAAAATTAATATAAAAAATAATCTTAATAATAATTGTAATACTTATTAGACTGATATTAATTATATAACAAAAATGAAACCTTACTATATTACATATGATTTAATAAAAACTTTAAAGAAATTATTTTCTTGAAATAAGAAAAAGTGTAAAAGTTGATAAAAAATCTTTACTTTTCATTATAAAAATTGTTATTAAAAAATTTAAAAAAACACAATCTTTTAACCCACAATAAAAAACGAAAAAACCATTATTCAATTAAAATAAAAAATCCCTGATAAAAATTTCACATTTTCTTTTTCTAATTCGTTTCGAATAACCCAGTTTAATCTTCAACACTCTCGCCTGTCAAATTTATACAGCGCCCTTTTCCTCTATTCCCAGTTAACCCAACAAACAATAAAATACTATAACAAAACGAAATGAAAATGAACTTTTTTTTTTGTGGGGATTTTTACATTGCACTTCTAATCGAGGTGTGGTTTTTTTTTCTATTTTTATTTTTTGTGGCATCAATTGCACTTTGCAATAGAATTGAAATAAAATCTGTGAGTATCGATTTGTTTTATGCACATGCATTGAAATTGGTTCGCTGCTGTTGTAACTCGGGTTGAAGAAGAACAAACAAAAGAGCTTTTGAGTATTTAATTTTTTGGGCCACTGTTTACAGTTCCAAATAGTCGCGAAAAGTCGCAAAGCCCTCTTTAATCAGACTTTCAGAGTGTTCAAATCAAATAGCTGTATTTAATTATATATATTATATATATTTGTGGAAAATAATGTGAGAACTTTAAATTTAAGTATTTGAATATTGACCCCAATTTAATGTGAACAACTTTTTTCCACTTTTAAGCCATAAATTGTAGTTATAAAGAATTTCTGGTATTTCAATCTGCTTCACAAATTCCTTTAAGTCAGCTTTCATCTCTTTTTATGCACTTCAAAAAATGTAATGCGCTTACAAAGCTAATTTAATTTTTTTTTAAATCAATTTGCTTGCATGACTAATTTGACAAGTGAAGCATTCAACAATCATAAAAAAAGGCCAACGTGAGAGATGCATTCATGCATTCAAATCAGTCAATTGTCAGTCACTCAATGATTGAGGCTCGGGTCATCGCTAGGGGTAACGCATTTTTGAAAAACCATATCAGCCAGGACACGCCAGGACACGCTGCGACATTTTGCCATTTACAGCTTGGTGAATAATTGAAGACAAAAGTGCGCGATTATCGAAGCCAAGGCGCGTCAGTACACACACACACACACACCTATATATACACACCCACACACCACGTGTACCTCATACTTATCGTGCTTTGGTCCTGCTTGTTTGTTCCCCTGCAAGCATGTCAAGTGAAAATCAATACATCGATTTGACGGGCGAGTGTCATAAATTATGTATATGAATACTTAGGCGCTGGCCAGCCTGTTTGTGCAGTTAGCGAATGCAATTAACATTATTTTTAGTTCGCATTTAATTGCAATTAAATAAGCAGCAAACACACCAAAAAAAGAAAAAGATAAGTTCAATTTTAAATGCCACAGATTTAATACACTTGCAAAGGCAAAACTGATAGTAGTTTAAAGTACTCAATATATTATTGTGAAAGGGTATTCATGTAACTTGATTTTTTTTTTTTTGTAAGATTGTTTGATATAGCTGAGAATTAATAAAATTGATAATATATTGAGAAACAAGGAAATCAACATAATAATATGTTCTTATATACATCATGAATCAGTTTATATAAATTACACATATCCTTTAAAGTTAATATATATTTTATATTCCCTTAACAATGCGTCACAAACCCCATGACAAATGAATAGAACCCCCGTGCGTGGGCATAAAAAATGCGATGCTTGCAGCAGCTGCTGCTGTCAACGACTGACGACTGGGCGTATGCGCAATATATGTAATTATGCTTTGCTCAGAGGGTGCGCTCAAGTGGGGGCTAGTGTCTAAGTGGTCACAGCTGGCTGTGTGCCAAAAAAAGAAGGCAAACTTGACTCAATTAGTAGACTGGGGGCAGGGGGAAATATTTCACTTACCTTTCGCCATCGTCGTTGAAAGAGAAATCGCCCAGGAGCAGATCTCGAAAGCGATAACGAGGCTGTAAAATGCGTGACATGTTGTTGTTGTTGGTGTTGTTGGTGTTGTTATTTAAGTTATGGTTGTTGTTGTTGTTGTTGCTCAAATTGTTGTTGTTGCTGATGTTTGTGGTCGTTATGGTTGGCACCCGCAATCCAGTGACTGCCACCTGCACCTCCTCCTCCTTCTGCTTTTCGCTTCGCCCGGTTTCAGTTTCAGTTGCTGTCGCCGCTTGAAAATCACTAAAGTCCGTCACATTAATTAAACACTCGTTGCCAGCTGGTGGTGCAGCTGATGTGGCCGGCACGCTGCGCCGCCAACCATCGGGTACTGCGTCGAAACGCTTCCTGCCGCCCTGCCTGGCCGTCGTCACGCCCAGCAGCTCATCCTCGCGCGTCGCACCTGTGCCCGTCAGCAAATAGCCGCCGCCACTGGCCCGATTGGGCCGTGGCGAACGTAGGCGCGTCCACAGATTGGCGAGTGTCTTGCACCAGGCTTACACCTTGGCGCCTGCGTGTGCCCTGCCCCTGACCCTACCCGTGTCCTTTCTGACTTTCCTTTTATCCTGGCCGACCACTCGGCGTCAATTCAATTCGTAAATTGCAGTTTATCACTTTACATTGACATATCACATTGAGCACGCTTTAACAATTGTTCGAAGGTCGCCTGCAAAGACAGCAGACATAAAAAGTTTATTGCATTAATATTGCATTTAATTACATTTGTGTGTGTGCAGCAATTATATTGCGTTAAATATTAAATATTTGTGTTTGCTTTATAAATATTAAAAAACTAATAAGTTTACCTTTTCATAAAAAGTAAGGGAGGAGATTTCAGTTAAAGCAATTTATTATTTTATTTTATACTACAAGTTCATGTAACAATTAATTGGGAAACCTTTTAAATCGGCCTCTTTAATAATAAGCTGTCAATATGAATAACCTTAATAAAAAGCCTTTATAGCATAGTTTACTGAACACATAAAGAATATTTAACTTAAAGAAAGTTAAACAAAAAAAAATATATTTTAAATGATTATTCCTAAATAAAGTAAACACTTTTAGCCTGCAAAAAGATAGTTTTTTTGGGCTAACAAACATGGCTAACACATTCTAGCCTTTAAGGACACGAAGCTGTCTCCGTTCGCCTGTTGCACACTTTTTCGCAACTTTATTAGGCACCTTTTAAACACATTTAATGGGGCGTGCTATGCAAAATAATATAAATGCAAAAATTAACCTAAGCCCTTGCGATTTTTCGTGTTTCAGGTTTTTCGTACAGCATAATTAAATAGCCTGCGGAAATTGGCATTAATAAAATGCCGGGGCACGCTAACGAGCTGGGATCACGCACATGTCTATATGGGAAATAAACCAATTTAGGCATTGGATCTATTGAAAACAATAAATCCATTTATTTTCATAACAAATCCTGACAATGGCGAAGGCAGCAAACAGAAGCTGGCAAACAAATCAACGTCAAATCAAGTTTTTTTCCAATAAAAAGCATAGAGAAATAAACACAACAACAACAACAACAACAAAACAGACAAAAGAAACTCTCATATGAATGGGCAGACAGGCTGACAGCTGGGCGAGAGTCTGACCAAGAGGACTCCTCCCCCTTTGATTATTTGCTGTCTGCGTAATCAAATCATCTCTCAAAGCTTGGCCAAACAAATTGCGCTGCCACTTGAAAACGTGTTCGTTCCACTTACAACCGCTTTTCCAGCTTTCCCCTGCCCCCGCGGCAAACCACTTGTTGTGAAAAATTTACGCAATTACACACAAACAAACAAACAGACGCACACAGGCTGGCTTCAGCTGGTGTCCTCGCCAGGTGCGCGTCCTGATCCTCGTGTTTTGTGCCGCACATTAATTAGATTGGCGCCTTTGAGTACCCAACGAAAAATTCGCGTGTTTCCCGTTATTGCATTTGGCCATAAAATATTTTGGGCTTAAAGCGTTTTTAATTAGTTACAGCAAATTTGCGCTAAGCTGTTCGCCTGTTGCCCACCCACTTGCCCCGCCCATTTGTCACCCATTGCGCCTAGTTTTGTAATTAGCCAACAGAAGGCGACGCTGGCAGCCACTTTTAAATTAGTTTTTCAATTATATTTATAGTTTGACGCGTGGCATTAATTCGCAGCCAGATCTTTGGCATAATCAGCTTCCATCTCCCTCTCATTCTTTCCCTTTCTGTCAAGCGATAATTAATCGGCTTTCAGCCCGAAAATCTTTTAATTTATCAATTTCATATAGCCTCCAGACACACACACACAATGTAAAGTTCATTAATTAACAACAAAAAAGGTGTGTTCTTATAAATACAACTGGGTCAAAATGTTGGTTAACATATTAGGCCAAAAACAAAAGCCATAAATTAAGGCTCTAACTTTAGTTTTATATATAATTATTTTTTATTTTTATTTTTATTACAGAAGTATATTGTTTAACATTTAATTTATATGTTTGAAGTTCCTTCTCTCGCTTTGCTTTTGTACACTTTATAACTTTTTCAATTCCCTTTCTAGTGACAAAGTAGACAAAACTACCAACTGCTAATTGAAAAATTAATGTGCGCCTGAAAGTAGGCAACACTTTTTTATTTTTACTGCTCTGTGTAAAACCTTTGAAAAATAAGCAATTTAATGTAATGAGTAAAATATAACTATTCAACATGCTATAATTTATTAAAAACAAGTTCTTTCAGTCAGCTATAAAATTAAAAAATAAACTGAAGTTGCATCAAATAAAACTTAATACTAACAGGATAATGTTTACAGCTAATTTAATCTTTTTCAAGTGGATCACATTATTATTAAATTAGCTAAGGTATACGGTTTTTATCCAATTATGGAAAACAATTTAGCACGAAAATCTTTGTGTAAATGCCGAATTCCGAAAATCGATGTTGAGCTTGGTAACAAATTCTAATTAAATTCGTAATTGTGGAATAACTAGAGTTTGCCATTATGAATGCAACACGCATCTAATATTCTAATGATTATTTATGATGCGCCCAACGACGAAAATAAAAATATATCTGCCAGACTGCAGACAAAAATATGAGCGCAAAATGTTTTTGGGCCATCATTTGGCCATCTATCTAATACCTTAATTATGTGTTTTAACACAAAACATATTTTGATTTATAGACAGCGCCAGCCGAAAGGACACTCTTCTGTCGCCCGCCGCGCCTGGACAGATAACAAATTATTATTGTGTGTTCGAAAAGCCTTTCACTATCGTATCCTATCCATTACTCGCATTGTTTGCATTCAGTTCTCAAGAAAAGTTTCGCGTGTTAAGCTGGGGAGGTTGGTCTCATATTTTGTACATATTCATCAACAATAATTGCCTAGCTGAGTTTTTGTTTCGTGTTCTTGTTCTTGCTGCTGCCCCATAAGCCTTTCGCGTATCCCTTTGGCCCCAGTTCTCAGCCTCGACTTCATCTTCATCATCATCAACAGCCAGTTTATTGTGTGCATAAACGAGACCAAAAACCTGCGACTATCTTTTCTCCCAGTTCCCCTGATGCTATTCACTTACGGAAGAAGACATTTTAATTAAGTCAACCAGTGTGGCATATGTCAAAGGATCAGCTTTTAATTTAAGATTCAGAAGGAGTTTCAATACTTTGACTGGCAAATAAAACATTGTCAGAGTGAGAATGTATTATTATAAACCTAATTATTAATTGTTTTCTGTAAGGGTATTCAATGTTCGTTGCTTTCTCGCTTTCACACTTCTCGTTTTGTTTTACTTTCATACGGGGCCCCGGGCTTTATTATTCTTTGTCTGACAATGTCCCATAAGAAGTCGTCGGCTGTGGCTGTTTTGTGTGCCTTTGAGTCGCATGTTGTTTGGTTAGATTATCCAAAGGCCTGCCACCGCACAACGGTAAAGTCGCGGTGGCGCCACGCATAACTGCTGCTGCAGCTGGCGACGCTGCTGCTGCTGCTGCGGTTGCTGCTGCTGCTGCTGTTATTTTGGCGACTTGTCAAGCACTTGGAATATTTTATAAGAAAAACTTGACCCGCTTTATCCAACAACAATGGCCAGCAAATTCGCCCTTACCGCTTTCCACTTCCGCGAAAAATATTCCAAGTTCCCCATAAGCCCACCCCCCGCCCTCTGCTTTACCCCTCCTCTGGCTCTTCACATCATCATCCGCTCAGCTCTTGAGCTGTTCATCTCTTTCACCTGCTGTTCCCTCGGCAGCATTGTTTTTCTTGCTGTTCATTATTGTTGCCTTTTTTAAGCTTCTCATTGTCCCTCTCTTTCTCTGTCTCTCTCTGCCCGTGTCTGTTAACTGTTTTTGTATCCCTCATTCCGACTCTTAATTAAAATTAACATTTCATAAAGTGCCAGTTGGAAAAACGCGGCTTTTAAGCGGCAAAAAAAAATAAGGATAATAATATTAAAAAATAAAGTCTAAATATTTTAGACTAATGCTGTTACAGTCAACAGATCCCTATCGCCATCATTGTCACTCACATTGTGTCTGTCTCACTCTGTTCTCACTTTTGCCGCCAGCGGTTGATTTTCAACTTTGTCTGTCGCCCAAATTATTATCCCCGATAAGCTTTAAATTATATTTTAATATTTATTTATTTAGCTTTTGTTTGCGCAACTTTTCTGCGAGAGGTGTGTGCCTTTGTGTGTGTGTGTGTGTTTGTGTTTGTTTGTGTGTGTTGGCATTATTTAGGCATTTTGTAATTTTTGGGCCGCATAAAGGTCAAATAGTTTAACCTTTTTATGTGTCAATTTAATTGAGACATTAAATATGAGAAAGGTTTCAACAAATTGTGCGCAACAATTTTGTGCCCGTTTTCACTGCTGAAAGGATTGCTCAGATTAAAGTTACCTCCGGCTTATTGATATTAATCAAACACAATAAATCACTTTGCCCAACACAGGAAAAAGGCAACTAATTTCACACAATGGTCAAGTCAAAGCATTTTTCCTCATTTAAGCCAAACTTTTCTCATAGCCGAGTGCAAGCGGACTTAATTTTTAATGAGTAATCTCGATGGGAACAATTTCTGGGCATTATCCAGGAGTCTCCATAAAGCAAGGTTATTAAGAAGTTTTTCGTTGCATACTTTTAGGTAGACATAATAAAAAATAATTACGCAGATGAAAATTGGTTTTATGAAAGTAAATGAAATAAAATATTTTAATCGGCCTAATAACTTATAAATGGAGTTGATTAAAGCTTTATTAAATTATGATCAACTTAAAACAAATTGAATATTTCTAAACATCTGAAACTGAGTTTTTTCTCACATTTATAAATTCAAATTAATGCTGACTTAAACAACATTTTATTTAAAATCCATTACTGAAACTTAATTAAAATGCATTAATCCTCTTTGATCACATATTACTTTGAATATTTATTTAGGCTTTCATAAAACCAATCACATCAATTGAAATACCCTTGTTAAATTAAAATTAAAAAAAAATGCGTTGTATTCCTGGCACTCGAATTTTAATTGGTTTTTGGTTGGGTTCATTTTCAAAAAGCCAATTTCATTACGTTTATGAAGTGCTCTTAACTGGGTCTAACTTTCGCTTAATCAATAAACTTTCATTTCCTTTAACGGCAAATGCAGAAACCAATCAAATATTGTCGCCAACATCTGCATGCCAAATAAATGAGTTCGATTCCCAAAGGACAACTTGGCAGGCCGACTATCGAAAACAAAAGTCAGCAGCAACAAAAAAAAATACATATATTTATTTATTCCCTTGTATATCTTTTTCTTCTTTCTTTTTTTTTATGTTGTTGTGTCGAGTGCGATAATTGAATGCATTATTCAGTAAGTTCTTGTGGGCGGAGAAGAAAATCTTTTACCTTTTACGGCTCTTTAACACTTTACTTCCAGAGATGTAAATGTTCCCCGCATATATTTTATGCGCATAGTCATCAAAAGTTTTGACAACACCAAAGTTTTTGGCTGATTGTTGTTGCTGCATTTGCTGCATGGACACAAAACTTTGTTACGGGACACTAAGCATTATATTTAGTAGTTTTCGGCATTGATAGCAAATGAGATGGAGATAAAGAAAGGACACAACAAACAGAAAAGAACACGACACGACACGCATAAACGATCAGATCACTTAGGCACCACTGTGTGTGCAGGCATTTTACGTGTGCCTTATTTTCTTGTTGTTGCCAGCTCGCTAACACACACACACACACGCATGCACGCACTAACGAATTCTCATACACACACACAGACGCAAGTGTAGAAGGGGAGCGCACACGCGACGTTTGTCGAAGAATGGACAACAAACAATTTTTGGGCAATGGACACACTGACAAAAGTTTCGTCCAAATGCAAATGTTGAATGAAAAAATACACTAAGCACCAGCGACGCGGCGAGAACGTGTCTTCAATTGTTTGTGCTTTACTTTATTTTATTTACCGTTACTATTCATTTGTATTTCCCATTTGCCTGAGCAGCGAACCGAACGCGCGCCAGGCTAAATTTGAACTGAGACACAGGAGCGAAAGCAACGCCAAGCGGCGTAGGTGAAGAATCGTCGTAAACGGTAAACTTGCCATTGTCGTTGTCGTTGTCGTTGTTGTTGCTGTCGCTGTTGCTTTTGGTTTTGGTTTTGCTTTTGCTTTTGCTTTTGGTGTTGCTTGCGCTGCTGTTGTTGTTGTTGTGCTTATCAGAAACAGCTGCGCGCCAAACGTTACCCAGTTGAAGCAGCAAGCTTTGAAAAAAGCTTTACACTACACGCCAAAATATTGGCCATACTGAATTGCGTGCGAGTTGAAGCTGAATTTAATGTAAATAAACAGTACGAGAAACATAATTTCAATTATTTAATATATACGTATAACATAAATATATAATAATAATAAATTAATGCAATATCAAGAAGTATAGTAAATAATTAATTTAAAATACATACACAAATTAATTAATAAAAAAATATAAATTTTAAATTTGTTTGTATATATATGAAAACTGGTTAAATATTTATTGTATATATACATTATATATATAATGGATGTTTTTGAGTTATATAAATACAAATCTACTAACAAATTTCTGTACCTAATATTTTAGTTCAATTGCACGGAATACAAAGCGAAAGCAAAACAGATATTTTAACTGTTTTGCTGTGGATCTACAACAAAAATACACGAACACTAGATCTGCATTAGTAAAAGCTTTAAAAGCTTTAACTGTTGCTTAAAGTCTTTGTGCATTTTTAGATTACATACATATAGTATAAACGGAAAATGGGGTATATAAAGAGTAGTTATTTTTTTAAAATAGATAATTTAAAATAACCTCTAACAGTTAAAGTTTTATTGTACAAACTTAGTGAAATAAAAATCGTATGTATTACTCTTATCTTATCTTGTTATTAATGTCAGCCTATTAAAACCCCTTCATTACACTAGCTTAAATAAACCTAATTTAGCCATGAAAAGGCTGAATTAGCAGCACTGTCACAAAAAACAGCCAAATTCGTTGGCATGCAATTTAATTGCAATTCAATGTCGAATTCAATTATATTGACTGTCAGTCAATATGTTAATCCACAGCGACTCAATAAAGACAAGTGCAAATTGTTATATAAAAATGTGTATTCTAATTTATTAATGCAGGCAAACGAAATATATATAAAAATAGCTTTGGATAAAAGTAAAATGTAGTTCTCAATAGTGCGTAAAGCTTGGCCCAAAAAGTTGAAGACTTAAAAGATAGTTCTTAATAGTTCTCGGTGGTGCGAACATAATTGACGCCCGATGGCATGGAGACCTTATCGAAGCCCTTGGGGAACAGCTTGTGGGCATCCTCATCGGTGACAGAGGGCAAGATCATGACCTTGGTGCCGGGCTAAAGTTGAAACAAAGGGTAGATAGTTAGTTTATATATGTTATTAGGGATTATTTCAAAAGAATACTTACAGTCCAGTTGGCGGGCGTGGCAACCACCTTCAAGCGATCCGTCAGCTGCAGCGAGTCGATTGTGCGCAAGATCTCACTACAGGGTATACAGTTAGTTTATCACTTAGACAATCCAACTATTTTTGCGTTTACTCACTCAACATTGCGGCCCGTGGACATTGGATAGAACATGGACAGGCGCACCTTGTGATCAGGGCTGATGATGAACAGAGCACGTATAGTTTTGGCCACCTCGGGATCCTTTTTCTGCTCCTCGTCGAGCATGCCCAGCGACACGGCCAGATCGCGAGTGGGATCGGCAATGATGGGATACGGAAACTCGCCGGGAATGTCCAAGCAGTAAGACTTAATGTCGTTCACCCAATCCACATGCGAGTCCAGAGCATCCACCGAGTGTGCCAGGCACTTGGTATTCCGCTTCTCGAACTCGGGCTGATGCACCGCAATGCGGCCCAGCTCAGTGGTGCACACGGGCGTGAAATCAGAGGGATGCGAGAAGAGCACCACCCAGCTGGAAAAGGGAAAGAGAGGAAATTAATATATTATCTAATTGACTGATCAACATGCAGTTCAAGTAAATGAGGGGCTTGGCTGTATATTTTTTTTTTCTTGTTGTAATAAACTTGTGCCCTTGTTTGCTTAGTTGAATTTTTTTTTATTAAAATTAATAATAGTACTTACGAGTTGCCCTGCCATTCGTGGAAGCTGATCGGTCCCTTGGTCGTCTCGGCCTTGAAGTTTGGCATAGTTTGTCCCAGACGCATTTTGATTAGTTTTGATTTAAGCTGTTTTTGTACTTGAATAGAGTAAGCTTGCGAAGAGTTGTCTTCACTTGAGTTTTGCTGTAGTCGCTGTTTAGCCGGAGCACAAACTGAATGACAATTCGACGGCGACGGCGGCTTTTATACGCTCAGCCGAGCGAGCGCAGCGCAAGAGCGAAAGAGAGGGAGAGAGACCGGTCGGAGCCGGCAAGTCAAACCTTATCTGACATGTGTATAAAAAATATATACACACACCTACATACACATCTCTTCTTATATACACACACTTGTGTGTTTATATTAACCGCAGCTGCACATAACCATAAAGTAAAATGCTTTTAAGTATTGCATGTGCCCAAAAGCGGATTCTAATATATTATAGAAATACGTTCTCTACATTTATTTATTTATTCTATGCACATAGAAAATTAAACCTCATCAAGCTATAGTTACATATCACAGTCAACCATATACAATTTCTCGCATTTATTTTTTTTTTTTAGTTCCACGTTTGTCATTTCAATCTGCGCTGATGAAATCGCTTTGGTTGCCAAGCTGGCAAAAATGGCAATCGAAAACCAAAACCAAAGCCAAATAGGAAACTAATAGCAAAGGATCTTAGCCACAAACTTTGAATACAATTACCTCAAAGCTGGAGAATCCAACTGACTGAAACAAAACAATAACAGAGAGGCTACAATCAAAGAGCGCAAAAGTTTCTTTTGTGGTATTAGTAAATGCCGTATAAATTCCAATACTAGCAAACATTTTGCGCTCCCTTCTCGTTCGCTATGCGATCTGTGTGAAGAGAGCGTCGCTGGCTTTGATTGTGTTGGTAAATCCAATGTGATTACCAACACAGACAAACGTTAACGAGAGCTGATTTGTGTGCATGTGAGCTCATGCACAGAGACAACTTCAGACTTCGTGAATTTGAGCGAAATACAAAGAGAGCACTCAATTGTGTGACTGTATTAGTAAAGCCCATACAAATTACCTATACTAACATAAAATTACGCTCATTTATGGCACTTCAACAAATACGTGTAGGAAAAATTGTATTCAGTTCGTGCCAACTAATTGAAAGCTAAAGCAGATGCCTTCAGGCAGCCCAGCAGTAAGGATCTATTAACAAAAAGAAGAAAAAAACATGGAATATTTAACTAAACTTTAATAAAAACTAAACTCACACGAAAGGTCATTTAAAAGTGAAACAAGTTTTATTTCATAATAACAAATGATTATTTGGTACAGTCTTTGCCCTTGTCATAGTGAAATCTTTTTTAGTTTGTTTTTTTTCTGTTTTCTCGTTCCACTCTGAGGCTGAAGTCTAAAACGCAATAATCTGTGTTCCGCTTGAAATTCTCTGGTTATTTTCCATTCCAATTTGTTTGCCATGAGGCACAATCATATTTTGTATGGCTGACGTCTGTGCATTCATTTAAACGATAAGAAACTCGGTTGAGGAGCGGTGCAAAGGGAAGGGGCCACGTGTAATAAACTACAATCTGTCCATGATATTATATACAGGGTGTCACATGTGCTTGTTTAAGTATAAAGTCTATTTTTGACCTGATTTAAGCTTAAGTTTAAACCTGCATTTATCCTCAAGCTGCAGCTCTGCAGGAAAACACGACTAAAACCGAGTGTTAAGACACCCATGAGCGTTGTTTTGTTTAAGTATTGGAATTACTTAGTGCGAACTCACACAGTCAGTGTTGACAACCTAAGAAATTCAATATATGAGCGTAATTCTTTGTTAGTATGCGTGATTTGTATGGACTACACTAATACAGTCACACAATTGAGTGCTCTCTTTGTAAAACTCTCAAATTCACGAAGTCTGAAGTTGACTCTATGCATGAGCTCACACGGACAGAAGCAGCTCTCGCCAATGTTTGTCTGTGTTGGTAATCACATTGGATTTACCAACACAATCAAAGCTAACGACGCTCTCTTCACACAGATCGCATAGCAAGCAAAAAATGTGCTTTGGTATTAAAATTTCTATAGCACTTACTAATACTACCAAATAAATTGTTGCGCTCTTCAATTTCTGTCTCTCTGTTATTGTTTTTTTTTCAGTTAGGTTTCACTTTTTGCTGCCGCTTTGTTTCAGTCTAAGTTTGCTAGCTTTGGCTAATTGGACAGGTTTTTTCTTAAGAATTGGCAAAATTGTTGCCGTGGGCAACTGAATTTTTGGCAGCTGAGTTGAGTTCAGTGAAATTTGTGAAATTAATAATGTATAAATTCTGTATAGATATGTGAAATTACTGAAAATAAATACAGGATGCGACAAACGAAAGAAAAGTTGTACTAAAATTACAGTTGATAATTAATTTTCGTAACTCTGGACATTAGTTTATATATGTATAATTTTTATTGTTTCATATTTTGCTTTCAAACGGGTATCTAAAAATTTAACAATCTCAATATACAATATAATTTTTTTTGTTTATTTTTTTATACCCTAACTTAAAATGGAAAAAATTTTAAAATATCAAGAATGAAAATGAGCCTACAAAAATTAGTTTTACAAATCTATCTATTGTCTATAAATATTTATTAAATATACTACACTACTAATAAATATACTGTATATATTTGTAAGTGCCTTAAAAATGTATTAAATATATTTATGTTATTCTTTTATATGCATTTATATTATATTACTATGTACTATAAGGTTTACACATGTTTAATAAAATGTATATTAGTATTTTATTTGCACCCAAGTAAATAAGTTAGATAAGCGCCGCCTGCGTCCATCTCTTTCCCACCTTTTGGTTATTTAGCCACGCTTGGCAACCAGCTGATATGAGTATAAAAGCAGGCACTTGGCGCGTCTTCCGCTCAGAGAGCAAAGCAACAGCCAACAGCTCGTTAAAGCAGCACATAACAAACTATATAAAGCATCGATCCCAATCAACATCAATTACTATATAAAAAAAATATGTCTCTGGTTTCTGTGGCCGATTTCGAACAGAAGGCTTCCGGGCAGCTGGAGAGAAATGCCTCGGACTACTACAGAAGTGGCTCCGGGGAGCAGGTGACACTGGATCTCAATAGGCAAGCATATAAAAGGTAAGCAGAAACAGCAGAAAAAAATATAATATTTTATTTAGATTTTCATTTATTGATCAATAGCTTAATTTTGAATAATATAAATACTTTCCACACAGATTACGTTTGCGACCGCGTTGTCTGCGCGATGTTTCCCACCTGGACACAAGCTGTGAGATTCTTGGCCAACAGCTTAAATGGCCTTTGGGAATTGCGCCCACGGCCATGCAGAAGTTGGCCCATCCGGATGGGGAAATTGGCAGCGCCAGGGCCGCTGGAAAAGCCGGCTCCATATTCATACTGAGCACGCTGTCGACGATCAGCCTGGAGGAGGTGGCTGCAGCGGCGCCCGAGACCTGCAAATGGTTCCAGCTTTACATATACAAAAATCGGTGAGTGCTTCATTTGCAGATATCCTTGAAGTCCTTTAGCTCAACTCTCGTTTGCCGTCGCAGCTTCCTCACCGAGCAGCTCGTGCGTCGCGCCGAGCGCGCCGATTTCAAGGCCTTGGTGCTCACCGTGGACATGCCCATCAATGGGGATCGGCGGGCGGATGCGCGCAATCAGTTCAGCCTGCCGCCGCATCTCAGCCTGGCCAACTTCCAGGACGAGCTCACCCAGGGCTTCGTCTCGCAGTCCGGCGGCTCGGGCCTGAACGAATACGTGGCCAGCCATTACGATCCCAGCCTGAACTGGCAGGACATCAAGTGGCTGCAGCAGCTCACCCACTTGCCCATCGTCCTTAAGGGCATCCTCACAGCGGAGGATGCGCAGCTGGCCCGTGATTTCGGCTGTGCCGGCATCATTGTCTCCAATCATGGCGGACGCCAGCTGGACACGGCGCCGGCCACAATTGAAGCCCTGCCGGAAATTGCCGCCGCCGTGGGCAACGATCTCGTGGTCATGTTGGATGGCGGCATCATGCAGGGCATCGATATATTCAAGGCCCTGGCGCTGGGCGCCCAAACGGTTTTTATTGGGCGCCCCGCTCTGTGGGGCCTGGCCGCCAACGGACAGCTCGGCGTGGAGCACTTGCTGAGCATCCTGCGGCGGGACTTCGAGTCCACCATGATGCTAACTGGCTGCCCAGCCCTAAGCGACATTCAGCCCCAAATGGTGGCACATGAATCCAGCTATTGGCGGTCTTAATTTAGGGCAGATATTAAGTTAATTATTAGGCATTTAAATATTTTATATGAACAGTATATTGTTTAGTTTTAAGTTGAGCTCAAATAACAAATATAAATAAGCGTATAAAGTAAACAAAAATAAGTTTACTAAATTCATTCATTAAAAAAGGCAAAACAAACTCTTTGCATATATATTTTATATACTTCTATGTACTCCAGACAATAACAGAGAGGCAAAACTTGAAGAGCGCAACAGTTTCTTTCATGGTATTAGTGAATCCCATACAAATTCCAATACTAAGACACATATTTTCGTTCGCTTTACTATCTGTGTGAACTCGTGAGCGCAGAGAGCGTCGTTGGCTTTGGTTGTATTTGTAAATCCAATGTGATTACCAACACAGACAAAGCTCAACGAGAGCTGCTTCCGTCCGTGTGAGCTCACTTTAGACTTCGTGTATTTGAGAGTTTCACAAAGAGAGCAGTCAATTGTTTGACTGTATTAGTGTAGTCCATACGAATTACGCATACTAACATAGAATTACGCTCATCTATTACGCTTTAACAAATACGTGTAGGCTAAAGCGGATCGGTTCTTCTGACAAATCGCACAGTCCGTCAGATACCGTAAGGCCGTCAGCCAGTTAAGCTGAAATTATATGGATTTTTTATAACCATTTCAAAACTGTGCCATAGTAACCAAATAATTTAAGTTAGTTAACTAAAGCTGCTTTGTTAATAGTTTACGTGCGTTTCCCTCAAATTAAAAACAGTACATCTGTTTATACGAAATCGTGTACAGTCTAGCTGCTTGACAACGTCAAATCTTGATAGTTTTTTTTCCTTCAACCATTTTTTAAAATCTAAAACGCAATTGCTTCAGGTTCATTTGGAATTCTCTGGTAATTTTCCATCGCATTTGTGATTAGTAAATGTGTTTGTAAACAACATCAGGCCACAGCCATATTTGTATGCATAGCGTTTATGATTTTATTTGTCAAGCGGAGACGAGATAACAACCAGAATAAGGCTGGTAGCGGGGCGCAGGGGACGGCCACATGTAGAGGCTAAATACAGGGTGTCCCTTATGTTGATGACAAGAAAATCGAATTGTCACAGATATAACTTTATATTAAGCAACTTAAAAGTATTACAAGACCTTCACTTAAGCATGTATCACAAAAATAAAACAAATTAAGCAATCTTAGTTTTAAATATAATTTATATTTAAACTACAGTTGCTGGCGCCTTATCGATAGGAATATATCGCCATTCGCTGTGAATGGCAACATTTGACAGTCCAATAACATAAAGTCAACCTAACAGCGCAATTACAGTCAAGTCTAAGCTGTAACATAATTTAGCAACATTTGACAAATCTGGTCACACTACACTTAATTCGAGGTAAAAATCTTAAACAAAAAAGTCATTTGTGTTTTTCAAGTGCACTGAACTTCCGCAAAGGTAACGAATTAAATGTTAATTACTCGCAGACAGTTAACCCAAATGGCATTAACAACAAAATCACTAGCAGACCAACCTCAAATCGCACATTTGCAATGCATTTTATTTGGCCATCAGCAAATTTTTCTGTATGCATGAGTGTGTGTGTGCGTGCGTGTGGCTGTTAGTGCTTGTATGTGTTTGTGTGTGTGTGTGTGAACTGTGACTGGCTGCTGTTGCTGCTAGGGGAAAACAAAGAAAACTTCAAAAAGGAACGACGTAAAACGCATTTACAACGCATTTTGTTAACTGTTGGAAAAAAATCAGCGCGTGCACTTTAGTAAAAAGTAAACAGCAAAAGTGTAAAAACTCGATAGGTTATTGATTTTGAGTTTTGTTGTAATATGCATTGCTCTGCATGTAATTGTAGTTAAGTTATCGTTGTTGTTGTTGTTGTTGTTGTTGTTGTGGCTGCAGCTGCGCGAGTCGAAAACTGTAAACTGCAAACTTGTGTTATTGCTGTTGTTGTTGCTATTGCTATCTCACTCACATTGTGTGCCAATGTTCAAGTGCATCAATTGTTGCTGAGCATATTTTTGGACTAAAAACTGTTAGGGACAGGAAAAGAGAGGGGCGGCGCTACAAAAGGACACTGCGCACACACACACCCACAGCTATAGGCTGCCATATTGTTGTTGCTGTTGATATTTGCTGCTTCGCACCTGCATCTGCTGCATTTGCATTACACTTCTTCATACCACCCTGTCCCGCTCCCACATATATACACACACTTACAGTCAGTACACTTTCATTTGTGTCTCTTCTGTTCTTTGCTTTTAATTGCTTCTTTCAACAAATCTCTCTCAGAGTACAACAGCAAAGAACAGCAACAACAATAGCCCAAAAAGAAAAACAGTTAAAGCGAACATGGATTTTGAGCATGCCGATACCGATAACGATAATGAGCATAATCCGAACTTATCCTCGGATAGCAGCAGCAGCAGCGCCATCAGCCATTTGCGGGCAGCAAACATAACAGAAGCAGCAGCTGTTAATGAATCTGCAGCCAGCAGCAGCACTGCAGCTGCAGTGCTGTTATTTAACATTGAGTCTGAGCAGCCATCAACAACAAACACAGAACAGCAACAAGAACCATTTGAAGCTGACCATGAGCATTCTCCCACTCCTACTCAACAGCAAACACCACAGGCAGGCGACCAGCGAGTTGAGGGCGAGCAGCAGGAGCAGTTGAACGAGCAGCAGCAGCTGGAGATTCTTGACGCGAACGCAATTGCCGATACAATTGACGCGGGCGCCATTGAAAACGATAACGACGCCGTCGTGGAGCGCATTGACGATTACGACGACGAGGACGACGGTGGTGACGAAGGTGACGAGGATCTCGAAGCGGAGGAGGTGGAGGAGGAGGAGGAGGACGACGGCGAACTCAACGAAGCTGTCGCCGCCGCCGACGCCGAAGCCGACGCAGCAAACGCTCCCCCAGCAGCAGCCATAGCAGGAGTAGCAGCAGCAGCAGCAGCAACATCAGCCGCATCAGCATCAGCTAGTGGCCAACAGCGTTTGCATTCAGTGGCCGTGTTGCCGAGCTATTCCACTGCCGGTCAGAGTGTTGCACGTGCCCCACTGCCACCGTTACTGCGTGCACCGCGCACCAATCTCAACAGCAGCAGCAGCAACAACAATAACGACAACAATATTAATAATAATAACAACAATATTAGCAGCAACAGCGCCGCCTCCAGTTCGTCGAGCAGCTCGCGACGCACGCGTCACTTTTACAGCAACAACGGCAGCCACTTCAGCAACGACATGTTCGCCGGCGGCCACAAATCCAACAGTCACAGCTCGCCACGCCTGGCCAGCAGCAGCAGCGGCGGCAGCGGTGGAATAGCAACTGCCTCAGGAGCAGGTACATCTTCAACTGGCGGCCGCAATTCAAATCAGTCGCATCAGGGCGTGGATCCGCTGCGTCTTCTCTATCCCAATGTGAACGAGAACGAGACGCCGCTGCCACGCTGCTGGAGTCCACACGACAAGTGCCTGACCATCGGCCTGTCGCACAACAATCTACGTGTCACATACAAAGGTGAGTGGACAACAATGCAAATTTTAATTGAATTGCTTTAGTCATATCTACATTTATATATAATATACTCCTGTGGTGGTTTGTTAGACGCTTTGTCATTTTATATACACTCACTTTTGTATATATATAATCCCTTACATATTCTCTTTTGTTTGGTCAAAAACCTGTTTAAAGCAAGCTTTAATTTGTTTTGAGGGTGGGCTCAACAAATATCTAAATCAGTTGAGTTTATTCAAAAGAAAAATTTAAACCATGACCATTCAAGAAAAATTAGTTTAAAATTACAAAAATTTGCATTGAAGATTAGAAATTATTAACGTTCTAGCTTTGATTTATTTTGAACACATAATCTAAATAAAAAAATATATCTCAATGGCCTAGCTTTGTTCAGTTTTGATGTAAAACTAATTATTTATTTGTAATTTAAAGAGATTTATTGTCGCTGAATGAAATTTAAGTCAAATAACCTTAGCTTTGATCTATTCTGAAAGTGTTTGTACATTAATTTAAAATAGCTACAAACGTTAAGTTGTTAAGAATTTAATTGTTTTTAATTGTTGATTTAAAAGCTTGCGCACACTTCCTAAAAAAAATGAGTCACGAAAGCAACAAAAAAAAAACGTTATAAATATTTCATACACATTAATATATCTCTATATGTGTGTAGATAAAACCTATATTATGGGTTCTCTATATGCCAAAGAAGTGAGTGTTAAAAAACAAAGCCATTTCCTGCCAATTTTAAGTTCGGATTTTACATCGAGTTAACATTTGTATATAAATATATTTCATATAATGCCCATAACGTGTATGAGCAGCACCGAGCATACGAAATACTCAAAATGAGCTGATAAACTTTAGAATAGATTTTGTTATTGTGCGACAGCTACCTTTCCTCCTTCCTCCACCCCTGCCTTAACGCATAACAGATAGCAACAACAACAGTCGCGCGCACAGCTGCTCACAAGCTGCCATTTTAGGGCAGCAGAGCAGCGAACGCCAACGCGCTGCTACTGCTGTGAGCTGAGACCCCCTACAGAAAGTGCACACAGCAGTAGTTGTCTCGCTTGCACTGGCACAACTCTATGGTCTGGTTGTTTTGTTTTTTGGCGCCCACTCCTCACACGCTTATTCGCGTGCTGACTGCGCGTGTGTGTGTGATTGGCAAACAGCTGATTGGTTGCACACGCGCGCAACGAAATGTGGGCATGAGAAATGTGGTGTAGCAACTACAGTGGAATGACATTATGATGAACGGAAAGAAAAAATAAATCAAATTATCCAAATTTTTGTTCATTTTAGATATAAAATGAGAGGAAATCGTAAACTATATACAAAAAAAAATATATGTATTAGTTTGTTAATTTTTACTGAGTATTTACTGTATTCAAATATTCGTATAATTTCGTGTTTGCTTGCAGGCATGGGTAAACAGCACAGTGAGGCAGCAGGTTCTGTGCGCACCGCATACCCGATACCCTCGTCCTGTGGCCTCTACTACTTTGAAGTGCGCATCATTTCCAAGGGGCGCAACGGCTACATGGGCATTGGACTGACAGCCCAACAGTTTCGCATGAATCGCCTGCCAGGTGCGCATTGTTTGAAATCAACAGTTCAAATGGCAGCCCCATAATTACATATACTCTTGTTTATGTGTATATATTTAGGTGGGGACAAGCAATCGTATGGCTATCATGGCTACGACGGCAACTCGTTTAGCTCCTCGTGCAACGGGCAGTCATATGGGCCCACCTTTACCACCGGCGATGTCATTGGCTGCTGCGTTAACTTTGTGAACAACACTTGTTTCTACACCAAGAACGGCGTCGATTTGGGCATTGCATTTAGAGACCTTCCGGTGCGTGAACAAAACCAAATATTTTAAAATACAATTATATCAATCATTTGTAATCACAGACCAAACTCTATCCAACGGTGGGTCTGCAAACGCCCGGTGAGGAGGTGGATGCCAATTTCGGCCAGGAACCCTTTAAATTTGATAAAATTGAGGAAATGATGCGAGAGATGCGCGCCAATGTATTGCGCAAAATCGACAAAAACCCACATTTATTGGATACGCCCGAAAATCTAATGAACAGGTGAGAGCATGTGGAAAATTTTAACAACTGAGTGAACTAATGTTGTCAATCTTCCACACAGGCTTGTTTCCACCTATTTGGTGCACAGTGGTTATTGCAAGACAGCTGAGGCCTTCAATGGCTACACACAGCAGCCATTTGACGAGGACTTGGCCTCCATCAAGACACGTCAAAGTATGTATTTAATTTAGAAAGATTTTAAATGTATACATATTGTAAATTGTACTTCTGTTCACAGAGATAATCAAGCTCATACAGACGGGCAAGATGAGCCAGGCCATTGAGAATACGCTGCGCGCTTATCCAGGCCTCTTGGAGAATAATAAAAATCTTTGGTTCGCACTTAAGTGCCGCCAGTTCATTGAGATGATCAACGGTGCCGATATTGAGGTGAGTTTATTAAGTGATTTCTATTATAAATAAACTAATTGAGTTTGTTTGACATAACAGCACGCCAATAACAAAGTTACCGCCACCACACAGACCATGCCTACAAACCAAACCTCGGTCATACAGTCAACCAAGGCGTTCAAGCACAGCAAATCCGGCGGCAGCGTCAGCACCAACAACCAGCCACAAAACAACACTGCGAACTCAGCTGTGATAAAACCAGGCGATAAAACAGATCCCAAAATGTTTGTTAACCAAATGAAGCTATTTAATTTCTTTATTTAAAACTAACCATTTTTGTTTTGTTTGCAGCATGATTATTGATGACAACTCTAACAAGTGTCCGGAGCACGATTCAAATAGCATGGATGTGGAAATGGAGCCCAGCAACAGTCACTCCAATGGTGCGTTTTTTTTTAATCGAATTATTAATGTAGAAAATTACCTCATGCCAAACCAATACCAAACAATTTAGTTGAAAAAAGTTCGTTTAACAATTTAAACGCGTTTTATAATTGACGAAAAACATTGTTTAAAACTGATAAATTTACCATAGCTGTAGACTGCTTTTAAATGTATTCAAATATGATATTTATAATGATTTGAGAATAGTGCAAAAATAGTGTACAATAAGTAACTTAGTAAAAGCTTTCAAACTAATTTAAAATAGATTCAAGTCCGGTGCAAATCTGATTACATGAAGATTTTATATATTCAAGAAAAAGAAGGCCGGAAGTTCAAGAACGCATAAATGTACATACTACATTTTCAAGAAACAAATAGACAATTTATTCAAGAAGAAGAATTTTTTTTATTAAACGGGTAAGAATGTATTGAATGAAAATGTAGTATAATGAAATCGCAAGTCTCAGCTAAAGTATAGAAGTTTTTAAATAATTAACATATTTAAATTATATATGCATATTTACTAATAATGTTTTGTATTGAACATATTCTCACCAGGCGATTCCTGTTCTAATGGCAATGCCAGCGTAGCACGTAACTCTCTAGATGCCATCGATGAGGAAATGGGTATGAGAATAACTTTGAAAAACACTTAAAACAAACTTATTTATTTTTATACTTAACATGTAACAGATGTGGATGTGTCGCCCTCGTCGCGTAATTACGGTCGCGTAATTGAGAAGATTTTGGAATTTGGCAAGGAGCTGTCCAGCATGGGCCAGCAGCTAGAGAAGGAGAACCTCATGACTGAAGAGGAGCGTCAAATGTTAGAGGTGGGCTAAGAAATATAAATATAACACTCATAAATATGCTTTAATTAAATGCTTTATTAATTTTGACAGGATGCATTTAGCTTGATTGCCTACTCAAATCCTTGGTCCAGTCCCTTGGGCTGGCTATTGTGTCCCTCGCGACGTGAAAACGTTTCCACCACGCTCAACTCAGCCATATTAGGTGGGTGCAAGGGACTTTAGCCTGAACTTTATATTTTATATTAATATTTTTCTTTTTCTGTAGAGTCACTTAACTTTGAGCGCCGGCCACCGCTCGAGTATTTGGTGGCGCATGCGGCAGAGCTATTGAAAATTATTGGACAGCATTCGCTGGGCGAGGATGCTTTCATTACCATCGACGATGTGTTCCCGCAAAATTGACCCAGTTCGCCGACGCTGCTGAAGATGTTCGAGACCACGCTGACTCTGCCGCGCACCAGCGTGCTTACCGAACCGCTGGGCAGCGTACCAACCACATCGACGGCCGCCGTGCAGACCACCAAACCAAAACGGCGTCGTCGCCGCAACAAGCGTCGCCGCAAATCGCCCACATCGAGCAGCGAGGCGCACACATCTCGAACCTACGATCCTGTCATGGCGACAACCAGTATACGCGGTGGCAGCGGCGGCGGCACAGCGCGGCGTGGTCGACATAGGGCGGTCAGTTCCGCAACAGCAGCAACGGCAGCGGCGGCGGCAGCAGCAGCCTCATCATCGGCCAGGAGCGGTGGCAGCAGTCCGGCGCTATTTGCGGATCCGCACGACTTCTTCGAGACGCTCGACTAGATTAAGATTGTAAACGATCTGTAATCGGTAGTAGGTTAATTCTGTTGTTACTTCACATTTTTTACATGCGCCTCGGCGCCTATTTAATGCCCTTCTTTTAATTAATTCGTCGTTTACAATTACGATTACTAATCCTGCGAAATTCATGTTTGCGTTTTGGCCGTTTGAGTTTTGCGAGATTTATATTAAAAAAGAAACATGTTTTAAAAATATTTTTATATAATTAGCCTTTTGAATGTAAGCAAAAAGAAAAAAAAACGAAACAAAAAAATCCTGTGTGTAATATTATCTTATGTATAATTAAACAATATAGAAGCCGTGCTGCGCCACGCCCCCACTCTGAAACTAACTGGCAAAGATGTTTATTGCTTTGTTTTACTTACTGATGCGATGGATGCGAAAAATAACACCAAAATAATTTTCATTTGATTTTAGTTTTAAATAACAACGCAAATCTTTAGAATATTTTTAAATTGTTCGTTCATTTAAATTTTAAATCTAGAGATTACAAAACAATTAAATCGCTTGATTCTAACGCAAATCGAAATATAGCTAATATAGCAAACAAATTTGTGAACAAGTCAAATACATAACTATATTCATGACATTTATATGCGATGTGAACAATATCCAGATCTAAAGCCAAATTTATTTTTGGTGCAAAATTCAAAAAAAAAAATTTCGGTGAATTTTTCATAAGAGCAACTTTTAAGTGTAATATTTCGCTGTAGTAGCATCTAAACCTTAATCGATAAGTATATACATCAGACATCGTTCAAAATATATATATATACAAATATGCATACGTGTATTAAAAAAACAAACAAAAAATAATTTGTTGAATTTATATTTTATTGCATAGGTTACCAATGTGACTCTTTTTGGCTGTTATATTTATTTGGATTAGTTTCTTATCTTCAATGTTTTATGGCGCATCTAAAATATAATGCGTTTTAAATGTAAGTTTACGTTATAAATTTAAAATTGAATTTCTACCTATTCGATCATTAAAATCCTATACTCCTCTGTTTGTGTGATCGATTCAAGAGAGAATTTGACACTATTAGGAACAAACGTTGAATAACTTATCTATTAAAAATTCCAGAGAAATAGCTACATTCTGGGACGAACATATGTATATAGATTAGGCCAACGAAAAAAACCAAATTATTAAGAACAGTAAAGTGGCCATTTTATATCACCTGATATGTATCGTAGGCAGAACCTGTACATATTATTTTCGCGCCAAAAGTAGCATTCTGACATTAGCATATGGAAATGTTAAAACAATGTTAAGTTTCATAGTGCAGGGTGTACAACAAACACGCCATTGTGAGCAGCATATTACGCTCAATGCAATATTTTCCTTGCTGGTATTTTTATCGATATCGGAAATGCCATATAATGCGATGTTTTCAGCACATCTCTAGTTCTTCTATGTATCTCGACGCTGAATGGTGTGTTCGCGCACACTTCTGCAAAAAAAATAATTTTAAGTGCAGAAATAGGCGGAAATACTGAAGAAAATTTGCATTCGCAATTGCAGCACAATTTTTGCAACGCGACAACATTGTTTTCACGTACGGATGCATATTTATGATGTGGATATTTCGTGATTAAAAATAATCCCCATCTGAGGTACGCAAAAAAAAAAATGGTCGGAAAAATTTCCGCCCAACAAAGAACCAACGCTGACGTAGAGGCAGCAGACAAGTATAAATATGGGCGTCCCGCTCTTACCTCGGTCATTCGATAAGCATGTTTGAATAGTGCCGCATCTACGAAAAGTCTACACAACCTTAAAGTTAACGTGCTGCTGTGTTAAAATATATTTTTTAAAAATGGCAGAGTGCAATGAGAATAATTTCCCAGAATGCGTGTATGTGTATAATAAAAGAAAGAAGCGCAGCCATTTTGCAATGCAGAGTTGCAATTCGATGATATTTTTGCAGGGCTGCAATCGGCAACTTGTGATAAACGAAATGAGTGAAAATCGCTGAAAAAGTCTTAAAAGTAATGATTACGCAGCAGAAAAAGTGTTCAGTTATTATGTACCTGTCTATTAATGTGGTTGATTAAGGCCGACATGTGTATGTACTTATATACTATTCAGGGCTGAAAAATGTGCGCTGTCGAATGCATCGCGATAAAAAATTGTGGCGACTGTAATGTGTGTTTTCCCGCCTTTTTTTTGCAGATGTCTCAAACATGAATGAAGGTAATTCAGCAGGAGGGGGGCATGAAGGGCTAAGCCCGGCCCCTCCTGCTGTGTCAGACCGTGTAACGTTACAATCAACGGAAAAATCAGTTACAACACCAAAATCAACAGCCACAGCTAACAGCAACAATAAATCAACAGTAGCATCAACAACAATAACAACGCAACAGCAACAAAATCAGCAGCAGAAACTCAGCAAACAACAACAACAGCAGCAGCTGCTCAGTGCGCAGCTGCCTGTGCCGCTGTCGAACTTGTCGACAGAGGCAACGGCAGCAGCAACGCAAGCAGCAGCAGTTACCACATACTCCTCCGCCTCCGTCTCGCCCTCCTCAAATTCAGCACAAACAGCAGAAACTTCCGCCACAGAGTCAATATCGGCACCACTGGCCAAGCGTCAGCGTTTAGAGAAAACAGAAATCGGAGACGAGGTTGCCGCCAGCGATAATAACAATAGCAACATTGTTGGAACAGCTAGCGGTAATATTGTTGGCTCGTTGCTGCCAGCATCAGTTGTGGCCAGCAGCGAATTTGGTGGCGCCAATTCTTCGGCGCTGCAAGACTTAAATGCGCTCAGGAAGCGCATACTTCAACAAAAATATCAAATTTTGCGTAATCTTAAAGAAAGGTACATATGCCCAGCAGCCTTTATATATTATATAAAACTTTAATATAATTTTGTTGTTAATTCGCAGACATCTTGAGAATGTGTCCGAATGTTTTTATTTACAAATCGGTGGCAGTATGATGGACTACCCCGCGTGGCGTAAAAAGACACCCACACCGCAG
This sequence comes from Drosophila lacertosa, assembly GCA_004143845.1. NCBI lineage: Eukaryota > Metazoa > Arthropoda > Insecta > Diptera > Drosophilidae > Drosophila > Drosophila lacertosa. Next base: position 74,849 of record SCDZ01000537.1, on the reverse strand, counting down.
TTCATTAGCTACAGTAATGCGAATCGTATTGAACAACTGATACTCGAGGATAAGCCTAGCACATCAGCCGCCGCAGCAGCAGCCGCTGTGGCCCAAACGAACAAAACAACGCAACCGCAACAGCAGTCATCGGATTCAAACGCTAGCAGCAGCAGCATTAGTTCTGCAACAGCAGCAACTACAACAACAACTACAGGAACAACAGGCATTCAATTAGAAGCGGATAGCAAAACACAAAAAACGGTTAGTACAAGATGCATACAAAGAGATAGATAAAGATATAAATTTATAAACTGATCGAATTTCTATCAAGTTTTATCATTTAAACATATATGCGATGTGTTTTAATAGATTTTATTTTTCTCAACAGAATACGCAATCTCCATTGCCGTCAAAGCCTGGCAGCAATACAACTCCTGCAGCAGCAGCCACAGCTGCAACAACAGCATCATCAAGTCCACGGAACAGTGGCACAACAACGACAACAACAACAACAGCCGGAACTGGAGCATTACCTTTAACATCGAGCAGCAGCCTAGTAGAGACGAGCGGTAATGCATTGCCACCGGAGGCGGAAATAAAGATTCCAGCAGTTGGTGCGACACCAGTTGCTGTCTCTACGAAGCTACCCGCCGCCGTTGTACAGTTGACGCAGCAAGGTAAGAACAACCCGTTCGGGATTGAATTCCTTAATCAGGATTTAAAATGTTTTTTATATATCTCGTATCTTTATCATTGTTATTATTTTGTGTTTTGTTGTATTTATGTTTTTGTGTTATATACTTTTCAAAATTATTGTACATTACTCGAAAAAAAAGAGAAACATAACAAAATTCAAAAATAATATTACAACATACTTTGCATACAACTAAGGTGAAATTAAACTACTAAATGCTACCATCTCCCAAAATAACAAATAAAAAACGCGCCCAGAACAACTTTCCAGCAACTGTAAAAGTACAACGCACGCCCTGCACAATACTATAAAAGTTGTTTCGTCCAAGCAAATCTTAAAAAGAAACTGTAGCAAGAAACTTATAAAATGCTCTACTAATATATGTACCAAACAACCAAAACACAAATTTAATTTATGTGTTACATACACCCACACGCATACACTCAAATACACAGAATACTAAACATAATTACATGTATGCATATCTACATATATATATATATATTTAATAACATTCACATATACATATTTTCAATAACAATTTTATTGTATTGCTGTACATTATTTGTTTAACAATTCTCCCATCTTTTTGATTTCTATTTATTTTTCAATCCTCCCCCCTTATAACAATATTTTATTTTTATAATTGTTTACTGCCAACTCCTTTAACGCACACACCTCAACTCTTTCTCTCAACTCACCATCAAATTGTTTCGTTATTATATAGGTCACATACCCGGTAGACCTCTAGGAGGTCGTCACGGTATGGTCTTCGGTCAAATACCCGCGCCTCCTGTCGTAGGAAATTCTTCTGTACCTTTGGTGCCAGGTGCTTATCGTTCGCAACAAACTTAACTTAAAAACAAAACAAAAACCAAAGAAAATTCTCATTTCATTTTTAAGTCTTCTACTTGTTTGAAGTATTTTTCAATATTTTCATTTTGTTGCCGCCAATTAAAAGCGTAGTGCATTTGACTTATACTATATACATTACATTCGATGTGCCTTAAATATTATATTGTATCAAAGATTTATTCTTTTATGTTCTCTAGAATTGGTGTTATATATACCTTTTTTATATATTTTAATTGATAAAATGCTTAATAGTTTTGTTCCTCATCTTATTCAATTGAATGTAAAAATACGATATTTTTGTTTGCCAAATTATGCATAGTTATTTATGATAATTACCTTTTTATAAAGTTTGTTTTCTCAATATTTTGCTCAACTATGGGAAAGGTTTGTGAGGTACTGGGAGGAACCACATTGAAAACATCACATTCTTAGCTTCGGCTTGCCGAAATAAGCTTCGCTTTTAACCACTTAGCAATAGGCTTGATTTGTGACTTGTTTTTGAGCTTCTTTCTTGACCGCCCTTTGCACCTAAAAGCGTTTTCTTGTACGCCAATTAAATGCGCTTGAAAATCGTAGATGTGTGCTAGATAAAATAGCTAAGTTGCAAGTGACTTTGTGAACCTTAAATGAAGTCCATAACGCTGAGCACATTTCCAGATTATATTTAAGATTAGGTTTACATACAATATGTATGATATAGCACCTAAAAGCGTTTTCTTGATTGCTTTTTAAACGCGCCTGAAAATCGTAGCTGTGTGCTAGAGCAATTGCTGCGGTTGCAAGTGACTAGATGCTACCAAATGCATTAAGTCCATTTACACCACGCACAATCCTATCACTAGATTAATAAGATCCTTAATATTTCTCAGTGAAAACAATTTGTAAACTTGCTAGAATAAACCAAAGCTGCGACTTATCCATGTGATAGTGTCATTAAAAACGGATCACATTGAATACGCGCCTTACACTCGTTTAATATTAAACCTTAAATGCTAGGAAACTTTCATCGCTCAGCTTAGCTTTTAGTGTTAGGTGTTCTTTGCATGCTGTTGACTTAGTTTGTTGCCTCTATTGAATTTGATCATGCTTTATTTTTAGCAAACATTTAAATACATACTATATAATACACCTACTAATTCGCAACAAATATGGTTCAATTGATTGATTGATTGATTCGAACGTTTTCTTTTATTTGTTTATTACATAACTTATTGTCGCTTCAATATGGTAGCGTGTGTTTGATGATGCACTTTTCCGGCATGCAAGTTGGCTAAGAGCTTTCTACGATAACATTGGCCATATATCTAACTAACATTTGACTTTGCTTTTTCTCCCCCTAAGGTGGCACACCGCTGGTGCCCTGCGGTAGCTCCGTGGGTTCAACGGCGTTGCGTCGCCCCAACTCACAACAAAATGCAACAGGAACGGCGACTGGAGCAGCGGGTGGAGCGGCAGCCACAGCATCGGGAACTGGCGGAGCGACACCAACGCCACCTTACACAGGTGGCGGTGCCAACGGTGCGGCTGCGAGTGGCGGTGGCGGTGGCCTGACACCGTGTACACCTGGTGGCAGTAGTGGAAGCCTGTTAAGTCCATTGGCTAGCACTGGGACGCCAAACAGTGCGCAGGAGTTTTCGTTTAAGGCCAAGCAGGAGGTGTACGTTATGCAGCGTATAACCGAACTACAACGAGAGGGATTATGGACTGAGCGGCGTTTGCCCAAGCTACAGGAGCCCGGCCGCCCGAAAGCGCACTGGGACTATCTGCTGGAGGAGATGGTTTGGCTGGCAGCTGATTTTGCGCAGGAGCGCAAATGGAAAAAGAACGCTGCCAAGAAATGTGCCAAAATGGTGCAAAAATATTTCCAAGACAAAGCCAATGCGGCCCAGCGCGCCGAGAAGGCACAAGAGCTGCATTTAAAGCGCGTCGCCTCCTTCATAGCGCGCGAGGTTAAGAGCTTCTGGTCAAATGTGGAAAAGCTGGTCGAATATAAGCACCAAACGAAAATCGAGGAGAAACGCAAACAGGCCCTCGATCAGCATCTCAGCTTCATAGTCGATCAGACGGAGAAGTTCTCACAGCAGTTAGCCGAAGGCATGAACAAAAATGTGGCTGAAACGCCTAGTTTAAATTCCAGCCGTTTAACATCACCCAAACGCGAATCAGATGGTAAGTTCAAAATCAAATCAAATTTGATTTGTAGCATTTAACTTTTATTGAAAGCACCTGATGAGAAATTCATACTGAAACGTTGTTTTGGTCTATTTTTGAACACTACGATGTTACCAAGGGATGGTCGCATTTGCGAGGCATTTGTCTGATGCATTTAATATAAACAAATCCCAATTGCATTACCAAAACCTTTATAGAACGTTAGCTAAATAATGCACTTTTTATTTCTTCAACAGATGAGTTTCGCCCAGAGTCTGGTTCGGAGGATGATGAGGAGACAATTGCCAAGGCCGAAGAGGAGGCAGCCGATGTCAACGAGGAGGTCAAAGCTTTGGCCAAGGAATCTCAAATGGACTTTGATGATTTCCTCAATGATTTGCCACCCGGCTACTTGGAGAATCGTGATAAGCTGCTGCTAGAGGAGCAGAGCTCAACGAAAGGTTCAGCAAGCGCCGGAGAAGCTGGCGCTGGTGGTGATGCTGATGCTGCCGATGGTGACGACAGCGATGATAGCGAATTTCAGGCTAAAGAAGCCAGCGATGATGATGAGAACACGATCAGCAAGCAGGAGGAAGCTGAGCAGGAAGTTGACCATCAGAAGGAGATCGATGAATTGGAAGCGGACAATGATTTGACCGTTGAGCAGCTGATGGAGAAATACAGATCGGGCAAAGTTGATGAGCCGCCCAGCGCGAAGAGACGCAAAATTGCTGTGGAGACCCCGGAGCTGGACTCGGATGATGATTCAACTGCAGTTGAAGATTCAACCGATGGCAGCGAGATGGAAGCCAGCGATGAAGAAGACGAAGATCTCTCTACCATCAAAACAGATACCGATCTGGAGGAAGCAGAGCAGGAGGATGGACTCAAAAGTTTGCTGGCCGATGCCGATGGAACGGGCTTGGGCGGAGAAAGTGCGACGGCAGCTGTTGGCAGCAAGGACAACAAGGATGATATGTTGAACGATGCAGCCGCACTGGCCGAAAGTCTACAGCCCAAGGGCAACACATTATCCTCCACGAATGTGGTGACGCCCGTGCCATTCCTGCTGAAGCACACGCTGCGCGAATACCAGCACATTGGCCTCGACTGGCTGGTGACGATGAACGAGCGCAAGCTGAACGGCATCTTGGCTGACGAGATGGGTCTGGGCAAGACAATACAAACGATTGCGTTACTGGCGCATTTGGCCTGCGCTAGGGGCAACTGGGGACCACATTTGATTGTGGTACCCTCATCTGTGATGCTTAACTGGGAAATGGAGTTCAAGAAATGGTGTCCCGGCTTCAAAATACTCACCTACTATGGCACGCAAAAGGAGCGCAAACTCAAGCGCGTCGGCTGGACGAAACCAAATGCGTTTCACGTCTGCATCACCTCCTACAAGCTGGTCGTTCAGGATCAACAATCTTTCCGGCGCAAAAAATGGAAATATCTCATTCTAGACGAAGCGCAAAATATTAAGAATTTCAAATCACAGCGCTGGCAACTGTTGCTTAACTTCTCCACCGAAAGGTTAGTAATTACAATGAATTATTTGCAATTACCAGCTGCCATTGCCAATGCAATTGCAATTACGCAAGCACCAAAAATCAGTAACCAAGCGACTGCTAAACTAGCTTGGCGACTACGCTTGGGTGCTAAAATTAAAACACGCTATAATGCCGCATACTGTATAAAGAGCATACTAACCCATTGGCATGCTTGTGGCCTTGTTTTGAGACATGTTTTTATTTGTTTATTAATTAAATATATAGCATTATTTGATTTATATTCATTTGGTTTGCATGAGCTATTCAATTTATTTACTTTAAAATACCCCAAAACCTAAAGTTCATTTACGAATACCTGTTTTGTTTTATGTAAATTTCAGTTGAAACTTACTTTTTTTTTTTGCAAGAGCATTAAAGATTGAATACTTACAATACCGTTTATTGCAAGTTGTATTTTATATTATCTTATAAGTTTTTTTTAATATAAGTTAATATAGAAAATCTAACAAAAACTAATCTATTGTTCTTTCAGACGCCTGCTCTTAACGGGCACGCCGCTGCAAAATGATCTTATGGAACTGTGGTCCCTTATGCATTTTCTAATGCCGTATGTGTTCTCCTCGCATCGCGAGTTCAAGGAATGGTTCTCCAATCCTATGACTGGCATGATCGAAGGCAACATGGAATACAACGAAACGTTAATTGCGCGATTACATAAGGTAAATATTGTTAATTACAATATATGTTTAGAGTAGGAATCATAGAAAAAGGGACGTGTGGCACCTAAAAGCGTTTTCTTGTACGCCAATTCAATGCGCTTGAAAATCGTAGCTGTGTGCCAGAGCAAAACGCTAAGTTGCAAGTGACTTTTTGAACTCCAAATAAAAGTCCATAACGCTGAGCACAATTCCATATACAATTTACTATAATTTAATAGAAATATATATATGTTTATATATGATATAGCACCTAAAAGCGTTTTCTTGATTGCTTTTTAAACGCGCTTGAAAATCGTAGCTGTGTGCCAGAGCAATTGCTGCGGTTGCAAGTGACTCAATGCCACTAAATGCATTGAGTCCATTTACACCACGCACAATCCTATCACTAGAATATAAATATCATATATATTGTGAAAACAATTTGTAAACTTGCTAGAATAAACCAAAGCTGCGACTTATCCATGTGATAGTGTCATTAAAAACGGATCACATTGAATACGCGCCTTACAATAATTTTAATATAAAATATACAGCTAATTTAAAAAGGACAACACTTATTAATTGGTTAATGTTTTCTTTACACAGGTCATTCGTCCATTTCTACTGCGTCGGCTTAAAAAGGAGGTGGAGAAGCAAATGCCAAAGAAATACGAACACGTTGTCATGTGCCGTTTGTCTAATCGTCAGCGCTATTTGTACGAAGATTTCATGAGCCGCTCCAAGTAAGTTTTATAAACGATGCAATTAAGTTAAATATACTCTATAATTGACTATTATTTTGTGTAGAACCCGCGAAACATTGCAAACGGGCAATTTGCTGAGTGTGATCAATGTGCTGATGCAGCTGCGCAAGGTTTGCAATCATCCGAACATGTTTGAGGTGCGACCAACGATATCGCCTTTTCAAATGGAGGGCATTGCATTCCATACGCCGCGTCTAGTTAGCGACATTTTGGAGTATGATCCGTTCACGGTGAGTTTGTGCGAGTCACAACATAGGAATTAGATTTATTGGCATAGTTAAAATGATGATAAACTGTCACTGAACATTGCGACTCGATCTATTTTGGAGAGAGTTGCGATCAATAGGATGTTCGCTGTTGCGAGGCATTTGCCTGATTTTAAAATAGCTCAGTTAGCCTAGATTATATTTTAAAGGATTTAAACTAACTTGATTCCTTTTACGCTTGCAGCAAATCAATTTGGAGACTGTTAATCTGCTGTTGTTGCATCTGGAGCAAACACTGACCGCCTACGTTTCGCACAAGTCGCGTCTGCTGTCGCCGCCGCGCAAGTTGATCGAGGAAATCGACAGTGCGCCGCAGCCGCCGCCACGTTGTCCCAATGGCAAGTACCGCTTTCACATACGCGTGCGTAGCGCCGAGTTGGCGCAGCGCATTAAGCTGCAGGCAGTGCGCGTGGGCGCCAGTCCGGCCATGCGGCTGGAAGGCACTAAAATTGTGCCTATGCGTAGCCTGCTGCCTAGCGGTCATGTGCTGAAACGTGTCAGCGGTAGCATCAATCCCATCAATATGGCACTCAAGCCTGTGATTATCAATAGCCTGATATCAACGTCGGCGGGCAACAGCAGTGTCGGCTCAGCGCTCAATGTGCTCGGCAGCAGCTCCAAGCTATTAAGTACGCGCTCGCCGATGAGTGCGCCGACACCAGCTAAAGTGGCCAAGACGATGCAGGATGGCAAGCCCTTTTTCTACCTGGCGCCTGCAACAAATACCAGCGGAGCTGGCGCACGTCTTACGCTGACCAGCAAAACAGCTACGGCGACGAGCACAGTAACAACCTCAGCAGCGGGAGCAACAACAACAACTACAACGAGCGGCAATTCAGCATCGCAGTTGACACTGTTAAGCAAAGAGCCGATTGTCAAGGATCTGGCGACGCATGTTAAATTGACGGTACAGCGGCAAACTAATGGCAAATCGCAGGAGGAATCAAGTTCAACGCCTGAGCCAGCCGAAGATCCTTATCGTGTGCAGCAGCTTATACAGCAGCGGAAAGAGCAACGTTTGGCCTCGCTCAAGCGCATGGCTGCCATCAATCGGCGACGCACCGATGCCACGCCCATTTATGGCGCCGATTGCCGTCAGGCCATTGAACGCTGCATGCAGACGACGCGCACACTGAAGCACTCTACGTGGCAGACGCGAGGCTATGCGAATTGCAACGTTGCCATGCGGCATCAAAATGACAACTGGTCATTGAATCGCCTGTTGAAGAACTTTGAGCAACGCTGCGCGGAACTGGCGCCCATTTTTGCCAATTTTGTGATCTATGTGCCGTCTGTGTGCGCGCCGCGGATTCGTCGCTACGTGCAGAATTTGTCGTCTACCCATTGGCAGAACGAGCGGCAGATTGAGGCGACGATAGCGCAATCGTTGTCGCCCAAGCTGACGCTTCTGCATCCGATCATCTCGGCAATGAGAACACAGTTTCCCGATCCGCGTCTAATTCAGTACGATTGCGGCAAGCTGCAGACATTGGATCGTCTGCTGCGGCAGCTGAAGGTCGATGGGCATCGCGTGCTGATCTTTACGCAAATGACCAAGATGCTGGACGTGCTGGAGGCATTCCTTAATTTCCATGGACACATATACCTGCGGCTTGATGGTTCGACGCGTGTGGAGCAGCGACAAATGCACATGGAGCGTTTCAATGCCGATAAGCGCATCTTCTGCTTTATCTTATCGACCCGTTCGGGCGGTGTGGGCATTAATTTGACAGGCGCCGATACTGTGATCTTTTACGATTCGGACTGGAATCCCACTATGGATGCGCAGGCGCAGGATCGTTGCCATCGCATTGGACAGACGCGAGATGTGCACATTTATCGCCTGGTCTCGGAGAAGACTATCGAGGTGAACATTCTGAAGAAGGCCAACCAGAAGCGCATGCTCAGCGATATGGCCATCGAAGGCGGCAACTTTACAACCACCTTCTTCAAGAGCTCCACCATCAAAGATCTGTTTACCATGGATCAGACGCAGGAGCAGGAAGATGGCCAGGAAAAGGCCGACGACAAGGATAAGATTATTGCTGCTGAAATTGAGCCGGCCATCGAAACCGAAAAGCAATCGCTGCGCGCCTTTGAACATGCTCTTGCGGCCGCCGAGGATGAGCAGGATGTGCAGGCTACCAAGACGGCAAAGGCTGAGGCAGCCGCCGATCTGGCCGAGTTCGATGAGAATATACCCATTGCAGACGAGGCCAATGCGGATGGTGGCGGTGCGCCCGTTGAACTAAGCAAAGCCGATCTGGAAATGCAAAATCTTGTCAAGCAGGTGAGTTTGAGAACTATTTATTTCATGATATATTTATGAGCATGGGCAGCGCTTGCTTCTATTGGAGAAACTAACCAGCGTAGTACTTCGAGCTAGCGAGCACTGCCCAGAGAAACTTCAACACGAAGCAGACGTTCAGACATAGTCGAAGCGATTTTAATCCACGCTCGATTATATCACTCAACGTCTGACATAAACACAAGATGTTACGCCCACAGGATTTGTTCCTAACATATACATATTTCTTCTACAGCTGTCGCCCATTGAACGCTACGCAATGCGCTTTGTGGAGGCCACAGGCGCCGCCTGGACGGCCGAGCAGTTGCGCGCCGCCGAGGCGGAGCTGGAGATGCAGAAGCGTGAATGGGAGGCGAACCGCCTGGCGGCCATGCAGAAAGAAGAGCAACTACTCAAGCAGGAAACAGAGGCCGAGGAGCTGCTGACCTACAGTCGCAAGGATGCCAGTAATCAGGTTAATACCAAACAAGATTCCAATCTAAGTAAACGAACAGCAGTTGTGGGAGCATTGGGGGGCATTAGGCTAACCAAGAATAATAGGCGGGACAAACGGTTCAGACACCACGGGGTGCCCAGGGGAGGACCCTCCACGGGGTTAAGTAGAAGTGTTAGCAACAATAGGCAACAACCAGCAGCAGCTAGTCCGGTGCGCACGCGACGCATGAGTCTCAATGTGAGTGCGCCGGCGCGAAGCAGCTGCCACAACAACAACAGCAGCAGCAAACGAACATCAGCTGCGGCGACACCCGCAAGGCGGCAGACGCGGCTGCATTCAGTGGGTGTGTCGACGCCTCCAACAAGAAAGGCAACACGAGCAGCCGAAGCGGACGCCGCAGCAGCGACGCCCGCAATTGAGGAACGACCCAAGCGTCAGTCGGCAAACATAGCCATGAGCAAACTAATGAAGACGCCAGCGAAAGCCGCACAAGCAACTCCGCCAGCCAAGCAAAATACACAGTTGCCCAAGCAGCAGCGACGGAGAGGAAGCGTCTCAATGACGACGACGCGGCGAAAGCTGCTCGAACGGCGGGTGACGATATCATCGCCGCTGGCATTGGAGCCTCTCAAGAGCAACAGTAGTGATGAGGAAGAAGACAATGAGGATGAGAAAGAGAAAGAGGATGACGATGATGATAATGATAATGATAGTGCATCTGTTTGTGTAGACGAAGAAGAGGAAGATGATGACGAGGAGGCAGAAACAGCTGACTCTGGCTCAGGGTCTGCTTCACCTTCAGCCTCAACCTCTGCTCAGGAGGAAACAACGCAAACCGAGGACGATGAGGAAATGCATGTGGAAAGGCTAGATGAGAACGAGGATGATAATAATGATGATGAGGAGCCAGCCAATGCAAACTCAGAAGCCGAAGTCAATGTTGAGACACAGTCTAGTTCCAGTTATGCCACGGCCGGTGAAGGCCGCGAAAGCTTGGATGGCTGGAATGCACACGATCAGGTGCAGGATACAACAATGACAAGCTCCACATATTACAATGTCTCCGAAGAGTCCGACACAGACGATCCCAATGATCCGCTGTTGCTCGCCAAGGCCGAAAACAAAACCGAAATGAAGGAATCAACGCCAGCCATAGAAAGGCAGCGTACAACCAGCATTCGCAGCCGCGGCAGCGACGATGCCATTGGGCATACGCCACGCACACGTTCTCGCGGTTCCGTTAAGATCAATCTATGGACGCTGGACGTGAGTCCTGTGCTAAGCACACAAAAATCCAGCGGCGGTGCTGGCAAAAATGCGAAGCGAGCGACGCCGCAGGCAGAGGCCAAGTTAACAGCGCGTCGGCCACAAGCTGTCGCCAATAGGCGTCTCCTAAAGAAGGCCAACGATGAACAGGCCACAACGCTGAATCGTTGGATAACCAAAACGCCACGTGTACGCCTTCGGTCGAGTAATGCAGCCACAGCTGCGGCCGCATCCAACAGCAGCAGCAGCAGCAACAACAATGCCTCAACAGCTGCAGTTGCATCAAGCTCCAGCTCGAATGGAGCCAACAGCAGCAGCAATAGGTGATAATTGGCAGTATTAACTACAAAGATGAAAAATAATCCTGCTGTCGCTGGAGAGACTGTGTTGTGTGCGCGCTGTGACTGAACACAATAGACGCGATTGTGTCGCTGCTTTAGAACTTTTATGTATGAGTATTTTATAGACTGTAACAAGTTTCCTTCTAAGCTAGTTAGGTGGTAAAATCAATACAGGGCAGTGATTAACAGCAAAAGTCAGTGGGATGAGAAAATCAAGAGAGTGAAAAAAGGGCAAACGAAAGTTTAGGATAACAAATTGTGTTTAGTGTAGGTTAGCATAGTTAGGCAAGGGCAGCGAATTGAGCCAAATGATATAACTCACAAAATGGCTTTAAGTTGTCTTATATTGGATTCACTGAATGCAATTGAGTGAAACTTTGAGCTCTTCATTTGCTTGCTCTTAGCCACAACGATTCTGATATTTTGATAAAAAACCAAGAGAAAATAAAAAAAATAAAAGAAAGATTATTTAGTTTAAGTTAAACCCGAAGCGGGAGTAAAAAAAAACAAACTTGGTTGCTGCTGCCCTTTCTTCCCCCAAAATGCAACTTTTATTTCTAAGAAACACGTACCCAGATTGTATATATATATACACACAAACAAACACACACACACGAACGTATATCAACAGCAGAATATAGTTTATAGACTTTATAGCTTGTAAGCAGTGTGCGGTTAACTTTAAAGAACAATTAAGTAACTACATAAAAAAAGAACTTGTATTATTATTAATTTCGTTGTTAATTTTTCTGTTCTCAATCTAAGTCTTCAAAGAACTCTCCTCAGCTACTGCGCCCTAGTTTTTAAGCCTTTCCCTTTAGGTTACCTTTTAATTCTATGGTAAATGTTAATATTTTTGCATTCAATAATTTATTTTGTATTCTAAAAAAAAAAAAAAAACAAAACAAAAATCTAAAACAAGTTTAGCATTAACAACAACAATCTAAAGACTTTAAGCATACAGATTGACTAACAAATAAAACACAAGAATCGATTCGATATGCTTTCAAAAAAGATATATAAAATCATCAAAAAAGAAACTTTAAGACGTTGTGGTTTTTATTTATACGGACAAATTTCGTGCGTGTGTTTTTAAAAGAGAAAAAAACCCCTTCCCCATAGAAGACAATTGCACAAAGTTGGAAGAGAATAAGCGGAAATCAAATGAAAAAAAGATAAATAAGATTCAATCATATTATTTTCTGTGTTAACGAATGTAGAATTCTGTTTTGGTGTCGCTAAAGTTAATGGAAAAACTGCAAGAATTTCATTAAATATAAATGATGTAATTATGTAGTTAACATTAAATACAATTCGTTGTATGCTCGCCCGTTGGTTTGTTTGTTGTTGGCCCCAACATCATCTACACCACCCACCCAACCATCCCTTCCACCCACCCAGTACTGCCCATCGATTTCCGCGATTAGAAAAGTTCCATATATTTGACTTTGCCAATTGTTCTTCAGCGCCGTACGAAATGGTTCCGGGAATAAACAAAAGCTACAACGCCAATCCAATACATAAACTAGTTATGATATTTACTTAGCTAGTTACTAAGCCAATTAAAAAAAAAAATATGATAAAAACACCACCACCAAAACAGAGTTGCTTCATACGATACGAAAATAATATAATGGAAACGTTTATTCTTTTCTTTAAAACTTTGCTCTCGGCCCGAAACACACACACGCACACGTACGCACATCTGCAGGTCTGGATATCGCGCAACAGCATGGAACAAATGCCGGTAAGTGCAATTAATCACTTAAACTCTCAAAGTGTACCAAAATTGTTAATCTATTTACTTTCGTTTGCTTAGATGTGGTGCCCGCCAACGCCGCCACAGGATAACAATGATATCTATATAGATCACTCGTTGTCGTTTATGTACGATCTGGAGCCTATTGCGGAGACGGAGCTGCCGCCAGTTTATGTCCGCCGCGAACTGAAGCGTTCGCGCACCGATGCCGGCTTTGACGGCAGTCGTCGGCCCAATAAGATGCGACGTGAGGATAACTATGTGCCGCCACGTTCGCTCTTTGACCGGCCGACGGCGCAGCTGGCGCGTCTGCGACGCGAGCTGAAGAATCAACGTTTCCGCGGCAGTTTCAAGCCCAACTCGATGATACCGGGCCTGAAGCCACAGTTGCCAGCGAAGCCGTTGACCGAGCCCGAGGCGATGAGCGAGTGGTGCGTGTTTGAGGACATGGCCATACTGCATGTGCTTATCAATTTGCAGGGGCTGCCGTGCAGCCTCATGCTGCTGTCGCCGGGCCAGACGCCCAACTGGGATCTGGTCTCGGAGATGGTCAACTTCTCCTCGAAGACGTATCGCTCGGCGCGGCAGTGCCGCTGGCGCTACGAGAATCACATACAGCCGCGCGAGGACTGCAAGGGCGTCGACAGTCCCAAGAAGCAGAAGAAGCCCAAGCCCACGCTACGCGCCGAGTACATGAAGAGTCCGTTACGCTATCTCCGCACCACGCAGCTCTATGCCAGCGACAACAACGCCTCCTTCTACAAGGTAATGCGTCAGCGTTTCGACACAATCAAGACGGCGTACCTGAAGAAGGCGCCGCCGCCGAAGCGACAATTCACGGCGCCCAGCCTGATGAACCCAAAGCATATCGAGGTGCTGCAGAAGTTTGGCATCACCAACTACGATCAGCATGTGTCGCCCATGAATATAGCCGTGATGAAGGCCAACAAAATGCGCGACAAACAGCGCGGTCAAATGCCAATGCAACAACAGCCACAGCAGCAGCAGCAACAACAACAGCAGCAGCCACCGCAGCAACAACAGCAACAGCAACCTGTGCAGCAGCAACAACAAATGCAACAGGTGCAGGTGCAAGTGCAGCAGCAGCAAGTGCAGGTGCAGCAACAACAAATGCAGCAGCAGCTGCCCACAGTGACCAGCGTGCAGCAGCAAACCGTCGAATTGGTGCCCACAACAGCAACAACTGTTGCTGTGCCCACCGGCAACACGGGTCAACTGCAACAGCTGCAAATACAGCATTTGACCAGCGCCAATGTGGGAACCACACAGCAGACGGCTATCCTTTTGCATCAGCCACAACAGCAGCAGCAACAACAGCTGCGAACACAGGGAAACACCACGCAGCAGCTGGTGAAGACTATTGTGGGCACCACAGCGAATTTAACGGCCGGTCAGCTGCAGCAGCTGGCCCAGCAGAGTTCGGCCAACGCGGGCACCAGTGTGCAGCTGCAGGCAGCACCGCCGGGTAGCCAGTCCAGCGTAAGTGTGGTGCTCACCACACCCGTCCAGTCGCTGCCCATTGCAACGCACAGCAATGTGAACACCGGCACGACGGCGCAAATAGTGTCCATAACATCGCAGTCGACGCTGCCGGTGAACACGGCGCCCCAGTTGGGCAGCATTGTGCAGACGCAGACGCTGCCGCAGGTGGTGTCCGTGGGGCCGTTAACCACCACAGCCACGGGACAGCAGCAGCAACAAACGACAACTGGCACAGTTACCATGCTGCGCGGTCAGCGCATCGTTTCTGCTGGCGGTGGGGCGACGGGCAATACGCTGCAGGATGTGGTGCTGCAGCAGCGCACCACAGGCGGCAACCAGTCGATTGTGTCACTGCCCGCCTTGGGCCAAACTGTGACATCCTCGCAATTCCAGACGCATCTGCGTCTGGCCGCCGTTTCGGCCTCGGCCGCCGCACAGACCACCCAGCTGGTCACCACCAAGGGCATACCGGTGAGTGCGCTGCAGCAGAGCGGCAAGACGGTGCTGCCGGGTGGCCAGCAGCAGGCGGCGCACATTCAACTCTATCGACAGCGCAATCTAAAAGTGTTGCAGGCCACACAAACAGCGCCTGGCGGAGGCGGCGTTGTTGGCACAACCAACTTGGGTTCGACTTTGGTGCAGACGGCGGGCGGTGCCCTGGCCACCGGCACCATAATTCAGGCGAGCAATCTGATGCAGGCGTCGACGCACGTGACCAGCCAGAAGGTTGCCGTTTCGGGCATGCAGGGCGCAACCACCGTGCAGGCGGGCAACGTGGTTAGTTCGGTGCAGATGCACGGTCCGGCGCGCACGCAGTTCATCAAACAGATGGCGGCCGGCAAGCAGGGACTGCAGCGACAGGTGCTCACAACCGATGGCAGCGGTGGCGGTGGCGCCACCGGCACCAGCGATATGCTGCTGGTTAAACGGCATAATATATTGGCAGCCCAGAAGGCGCAACAGGCAACAGGACCGTTGTTTACAACCACCACCAGCAGCGCAGTGCAGCAGCAACAGTTGCCCGTTGCTGGTCAACAGCAGCAGACGCAACAGGTGACGCAGCAGCAGATTGCCTCGCTGGTCAAGGCCTCGACGGCGGCAGCGGCCAGTGGCAGCAGCGTCAGCGCCGGCGGCGTAACTGTCTCTGCCACGGGTCCGCCTACCGTCCAGGCGGGCAGCGTGAATATGACCCTGCCACAGCTGAAGCCGGGCAGCCAAATCAAGGTGACGATGCCGAATCAAATGCGACACCTGCACATGACCCAGCAGCTGGGCATGGCGCGCAAGATCAGTCGGATGACGCAGCTGGTGACCGCCTCGGGACAGCCAACGGCCACCAATATTGTAACCACAAGCACCGGACCACAGCAGCAGCAGCAACAAACAGCAGGCGGCGTCACCGTTTCGCCAGCAGGACAACAACAGCAGCAGCAACAACAACAGAAGGCAGCTGGTGCCGGCAGTTTGCAGGCGCAACTGTTGCATATACAAAATACGAAAGCGGTGACGGTGCAACAGCTGCAGCAGGTGGTGCGCAGCGGACAGCAGGCGGGCATCGTGCTGGGCAAGTCGGGTGTGGGACGTGTCATACCCGTTTCCGTGGCCTCGCAGGCAACACAACGCCAGACCATACAGGTAAGCCATTTTGTCATTTGACTTAATTTAATATATTTAATAATTTTGTGTTCGTTTTGCAGGTGGTTTCAGCTGCTTCGGCGCAGGCCTTTTCCGCTGGCAATCTGCGCACGGGCCAGAACATAGCGAGCGGCTTGAAGGTGGCCACCTCGGGCGGTGGACAGACTACGCAGCAGACGCTGATTGCGGCACTGCAGCACAACCAAAGGCAGAATGCCAGCCCGGTGCGATTGCAGACCACGACTGGTGCCAATTTGCTGGCTGTGGTGCAGCAGCAGCAGCAGCAACAACAACAACAGCAGCAGCAGCATACAAGTCTTGCTGGACCCACAGCTGGTCCAGCTGAGGTAATGACAATAACACAGACCACAGCTTCGTTGCCAACAGTTGCCAGTCTGCAGCAGCAGCAACAACAGCAGCAGCAGCAACAACAACAGCAGCATCAGCAAATTGTTACCGTGCAACAACAACAACAGCAGCAGCAACAGCCGACAACGCAACAGGTACGAACGCTGGTGAAGAAAAAGATCATGATCAGAAGCGAGAAAGAATAACATTTAGCCAATCATCGTACAAAAGTTGGTGCACGGCCACGCAATCGGCGCAGCATCATTAGCAACACACACACAACAACAACCAGCACCACCACCACCAATCCCACAGCGAGCACAATTACAAGCATTACAACAACCACCACAACCACAACCAAATGCATTGTCGCCACTATTACAACGGGTCATGTTTAGAGGCCCCTCCCCAAAACAATTTTCGATACAAACTGTGTGACAACAAAATTTTATAAATTCACATCATTTCTCATCATTGTCCGTCTCTCAATTCAGTCAATCAAACAATCAATCAGTCAGTCAGTCAGCAAATCAATCATTGCTTAAAATGTACTTAAAAACCTTTTGTTTCGATTGGTTTTACAGCCATAAGCGGCGCCTGCCCGCCTCCTCCAGGATACTGAGCGGGATTTTAGTGATGATGTTGTGTGAAGCGCGTGGCACAAACACACTCCGCACACATACACACTCACACATATATACACACACACACAGCTTCAGGCTGTTATTAATTGTAATTATATAAATAAGTTTTTTAGTAGTCGTATTTAGTTCTTTACCTGAAAACCCTTTTTAACGCAATTCTGTAAATCGTATTCCTTAAGCTTTGCATAGCTTATAATTATAGAACATAATTATATTTATATATATTTAGAACTTTAACTATAAATATTTAAATATATACAAAATTACCTATATAATTTATGATATAGTATACTACAAACAAGAGAAGAAAAAAGTATTATAACTGTAAAAAAATCAGTTTTATTATTTTATTGGAATTTCCAGTCCTCAAAAGTCATACCTGCGGATGTGCTCGGCAAGAAAAACATTCGCAATTCACAACAGACTTAAATTAAAATCATTATTTTCATTGCTCACAAATAAAACTTTCATTTTTGAAATGTTTTCTTTTGAGTTGCCTTTTAACATATAAAAATATTTAAACATTTTTTTAATCTTTATTAAAATTAGTTACTTTCATTACCACTTTATGTTCTATATATAGAAACCATGGCAAAAATATATAGTTCAATTAGAATTTTTGACAATTTAAATATACCTGATTAAACTTTAAAATTTGTGAGAAATATTAAAAATTATAAAGCTCTTCTGTGTAATTGTTCATAGCGTTCCCTATTTTGGGAATCCTCAATATAAATGTACTAATCTATTGAAAGAATTTTTTATTGAGCCATATGAGAAACCTTCTAAACGAGGCTTTTCAAATTCTTAATAAAATGTATACTTCAATTCTGTTTGCAGTGCTTAAATTACTTATGTAATAGTGTAAGTATATTTTTATTATAAATTGATGTACGAAGACTTTTGGCTTATTTAAATGTAATTGTTGCTAGTTTTTATATATATTTATATAATTTTAAAGTGAAATTATTGAAATAGATGGGTATACTTTTATTAGCGTGACTTTGCAGACGTTACAATATGTTAATGTCAGCCTGATCGGTCAGTATATAGTAAAGTCTGCTTTCGATAACGTTCCTATGCAGACTTGAATTTAGTCCCTATGGGAATATTGTTGTTTGTTGTTGCCACATTGCCATGGCAACAAACTTTGCCAACAACAACAAAAACTTTCTGGCTGTTGGCCAGAAAAGAAATCCAGTCACAGAATGTCCTTGTTCAACGTGTGCAGCTGGTGGTCGGCGCAATGTGGCGACACCGTTGGCGACTATGATGTGGCCAGTTTGCTGTGTGCACGTTTCGGGCTCGAGGCGCAGGAGAAGGATTACATAATTGTGGGCTCACAGAGCGGCCAGCTAAGCATTTATTATCCGCATGGCCGAGCGTTCGACGCGACGGATTTGCTGCTGGAGACGCAGCTGGCGGCGCCCATTTTGGGTCTCTATGCGGGCAAATTTAGCGGGTAGCTTTCGCAGTGTGGTTGGCCTGGGAAGTGTTGTAATCCCTTGTTTGTTTGCAGCAATGTGCGGAATGAGAACGCCAACCAGCTGGGCGTCCTGCTGCCCAACGCCATTGTCATCTACAACGTGCAGGCGCTGAGCGGACTGGCCGAATATGGTGTCCAGCTGAAGTTGCAGCTGCAGGCGGAGCACAAGTTTCAGCGTGTCGCCTTCTCCATGTGCCAGGGTCATTTCGGGCAGGTCAAGGGTCGCGAGTTCTACTGTGTGGTCCACTTGGACGGCACGTTGACCTTCTATGAGCAGGATGGCATCTCGTACGAGTGTCGCTTTCCCGGCCAGCGCAGCCTGCCCGCTCCGGTGGTTTACTGTGAGCGCACCGATAGCTTCTTTCGGCTGAGCGCCACGTGGCATCTGCAGTGCTTCAGCTATCAGGATCTGTCCCATTCGCTCGTTACCAAGAGCAGCTATCAGCCCATCTGGTCGCAGTGCATCGGCGAGGGCATCTTGGATATGCGTGTGGTGCAGCTTAAGGAGTGAGTTATCCTTTGGTCAGCTCTATATTTTAGGGGCTCTAATTGGTTGACAATCTGCAGGAACTGCTCTTATATTATGATTCTGGGCGAACGCAATTTCATTTGCCTGGATGATAACGGGAAATTCAATTTTATACTCAAACTGGATTATGCGCCCAAGTGTTTCCATAGCTTCGTGGTGGGCTACTATTGGGGTAAGTGTGAGATTGGGATTGATTGGGATTTATATATCTATATCTAAGCCAGAGGCTTCAAGTGCTTGTTAAGTTCAGGGCTTAGGGCAACACCCAGTCA
Organism: Drosophila lacertosa; assembly: GCA_004143845.1. NCBI lineage: Eukaryota > Metazoa > Arthropoda > Insecta > Diptera > Drosophilidae > Drosophila > Drosophila lacertosa. The sequence continues at coordinate 55,398 of SCDZ01000537.1, read as the reverse complement.
GGCATTCCCGTCTAAAACACTCTTATTTATTACCCTTGCCAGAGCCCGGTGCACGTCTCATCACGGCCATTGTCTCGGATGCCGCCAAGCTGCACATCTACGACGAGGCCAACATCATTTGGGCCGCCCAGTGGCAACAGGAGGCGCCCGTGGCCATCCAGCGTTCCAATGTCCAGAGTCTGGCTGGGAGCATTGTCACGCTGTCGGCGCGTGGGCAGCTGAATGTTGGCTTTCTGGGCGCCCAGCCGTATCAGTTCCAGGTGCTGCCGCTGAACGTCGAGGAGCTGAGCTTTGCGGAGGCGCACAAGCAGCTGCAGCAGCTGGAGGACGAGATCAAGGAGTCGGTGGACATACGCGACATGGACGCGCTCAACCAGCAGGCGGCGGATCAGGTGCGTCTCAGTTTCAGCATCCAACGCGAGGTGTTCGATGATCTGGACACGCTGCTGCTGGACGTGCCCGCCGATGTGGCGGTCAAGGAGCTGCCCGCGGCCAAAGGTTTGATTAAGCTCAAAGTAAAGGCGGAGCTCTCGGAACTGCAGCTGGTCATACAGACGCCGCACGGTGTGCGCTGCAGCCAGGACACGCTCAGCCTGGTGGATGTGCCACCGGGCAGCAATCGCGAGCTGAAGCTGGACTTCTATATGGGCGAGCTACTGCACGTGCACAGCACTCGGATCGAGGTATACGCCTCGTTCGTCAGTCCCAGGGTGAGTTCGAGTGAGTTCCTTCGAGTTCTGCTCTGATCTCGGTTTCCTTTTAGGGCATTCCGCGTGTCCTTCAGCAGAGCGCCCATCTGCCTCTGTCCATGTTCTATCGCAGCTGCCAGCCCCAAAAGGCGGCGGGCATCAAGCTGACCTATTCCATAACCAGCAAACATGTGCCGCCCAAGCTGGCCACCTTTTTTGGCGAGTTCCTCGAGCCGGACAGCGAGGCTCAAGCGCTGGGTCTGCAGCTGCTATGTCCCGGCCTGGAGAAGCTGCCGGAGGTCATCACTGTGGTGGCGGCCAAGAACTCAAATCGTATCAGGTGAGTGGCCAAAAAAGGGGGAAAAAAGAGGAACCTTAAGTAACTGAAATAAAGAATCCAATCGGACTATGTGGAAACGTTTGCCATGATTCTGGAGCGGATTGTGGAGACGACGCTGCGCCTGGACAGCGATGCCAGTCTGCTGAAAATGCACAAGAAGAAGCCCAAGCGCGGTGTGCTCAATCGCTGCGTGGAACGCATCCTGGCCGCGCCCTTCATACCCGTCCAGCCCATCCTGCATCGCGCCGACGTCCATCACGAGACACAGCAAAATATACGCAAGCAAACGGTATGTCCAGGGGGGAAGGAAGGGGGAAGGGAAAGGGTCTAAGCTGATTGTTGTGGCACTTGCAGGAACAGTTGGAGGCGCTATGGCAACAGTTCAAAACACTTCAGCGCCAGCTGCAGGAGCAAACGGAGAGCGAGCCGAAGGAAACCCTCACCATGCAAATCGAGGCGAACTATGACCATTTGATACTGGAGGGCGATAAGCTGGTCGAAATACGAAGGGACGAGCAGAGGTGAGTTTGATTAGTGTCCGCTGCTAATTAGCCACCCACTCAACGGGCGAACAGTGGCTCACAGCAGTCTGTGAACAACTTTTCTGATTGGGTTAATTTTTGTTGCAGCTTTTAAATAGAAAATTTTATTTGAAAATCTATTATTTATTATTAATTTTAATTTAATTTTATTAGCATTTTTCTTTATTTAAAAACATATTATTTATGATTATTATTGATTCTTTGGTATGTATAATATATTTTTTGTTTAATGAAGTTCTTTTAAATTAGTTTAATAGATTTTACAAGAGTATCATTTAAACTTTCTCTCTACTTTTGCACTCAATTAAGTTGACTGCTTGAACTTTTCTGTGAGCCACTGTGATTGAGTGTGTTTGCACTTAAGTTATTGACAAATCTGTTGTTTATTGTCATTTCCGCAGGCAGCGCAGCGACCTCAACTGCGCCGTCTCGTTGGTCAAATGGATAATTCATGCATTGAACCTGGAGGAGCGTGTGGTGAACGTTGTCAGCTCCGTGCTGAGCGTGCCCGTCGAGGACTGGACTGAACTGGTGGGTAACGAATGACGCATAGCTAAAAAAAAAAAGATAGGAAAAAACTGAAGTGAAATTAAATGTGTGTAGAACTGGGAGGAATCGATGGCGCCTGGCATCGATATGCTGCATCATTTTGGGCCGCTGATGCGCTCCAAGTCGACGTCCACCCACGGCCTGCTCGATGGCAGCACCAGCAACAAGGACAGCTTTGACTACGGTCGCTTTCGGCGCCACTTTGCCACGCTCTTCGATCGCATCGTGCGCCTGGCCACCTCCTCCTCCACGGACGAGCAGGCGACCAAGCCGACGAAGAGCACAGCCGAACAGCAACCAGTTGAACAGTTGGCGCCCACCAAGCAAACGCTGGACGAGATGGGCAACATGCAGCGCATGCTGGCGCCGGTCGGACGCGTCGCCAAACCCAACTTGAGCAGCTCCCTGGAGGCGGTCGAGGATGAGGAGGAGGAGGAGTACGATGAGGACGATCTGCGCGACACGGGTTATCGCAAGGATTATGGACCAACTGCAACGACAGCAGCGAGCAGCGATGAGCAGGGCAAAAAACGCTCCGATTGGGTCAACGAGGACTTCGAGCTGCCCACCACAGAGGAGCTGTTCAGCGATTTGGGCATTTGGTGGTAAAGCGACGCGTAACCTAATCTCTCAACTAGTCGTAGTTAAATATGCATGTGCAAACTGTCAGCAGGCAGTGTTTATTGTTGGCAGTCGAAGAAAAAAGCGCTTTTGTTGGCTGTGCACTTAAAGAAATAAATAATGAGTGCTTAGGACAAATGTAAGCGTATAAAAAATATGGTATAGATATATTTTATATATATTTTTTCTTGACATTGACATTCTATTCTGTTATTAATTTAATTTAAATTGAAAAGCTGGTCTAAGCAATGCATTGATTTAAGCTATAACAGGAACTAGGAACAAGTCTCTTTTCTCTGAGTGCATAAATAGAAATAAGTCTGGCCTGGTGTGTGCGTGGACTCGTTTATGATGCATCGCCGCAGATAAAATACAGATAAAATTTATAGATAAAACTAGACGCAGCTGCAGCCAAGCTGGCCCAAAGTCTGTCCTGGCCAGGCCTAGCCTGGCCTGGCCTGTCAGTCAGCCAGACGCTGCGTCTGGCGTGCGTCGTGTGGGCCGTGATCTCCTGTCAGCTGTGGGGTCCTATCCCAAATCCCACACAGACGACGGCGGCAAGTTTATGGACTCTGCTCCAGTTGTGTGTGCCGCTGGCTCAACAATGCCACGTAAATTGGCCGCAATTGAGTGAGAAATGTCGCCCAGCAGGGTTACCTGGAGCCCCTCCAGCCTCGGCTTGATATGTTTGTGAGCTGCAGTTGCGTTGGCTTTCATCAACATTTGATGGGTTGGTTAACTGCAAGAAATCACATAACTGTCTGGAAATTGGTTTGTTAATGTTCTTTTTTTTTGGTTTAATAGTTTTTTAATAACATGTGATACGATTTTTGATGACTCTTGGAAATGTGTAGAAAAAGCAAAAATTGGTTTAATGCAGTTGTGTGTAACAGACTGAAGGAGAGAGCATTAAAGTTTAAATTCATATTGGATTTGGTGCTTCCAACAAGTCAAGTGGATTAATGTCAGATTTGAGCAAATGCTTATTGGGATTATAAGAGCTCCATCTTTATTGTTACGTATTTTTTTTAAGAAGAATTATTCTTATATTTTTTAATAAGAAGTATTAAAGTCAAAGCTTTTCATTAGAATTTAAGTCTAAAAAAAAGTGGCTCATCATGTTTGTTAATTGGAATATTCTTGGAACTGAGTAATTCTTAAGTATATTTTATAATTAGTATATAGACACATATATATATTACGTAGAATGCATTTGTGTATTCTGAACTGCATAAAGAGTATACAAAAGATAAATGTCACATATGATAAAGACAAAATTTACATAGGGCAAGCAAGAGCAGCTTCTGCAGTTTCCCTCCGACCGAGAGAGGGAGCCACTGTGTCTGGCATGCGACGTGTGGGCTTTGATCGCCTGTGCCATAAAATTGCCAGAGCCACGAGTTTGGGCACCACAACAATTGGCGACAATTGAGTGAGAAATGTCGACGGCGAGCAGTTCCAACGGGTTAATCATGTCGCCGCCTGCAGCCCGCCAACTGGGTGGCCCCCATGAATTTATTAGTGTCTTTATTATTTATTTTTTTATTTGGGGATTTTAATGTGTTTTTGCGGTTTTCAATAAATTTACATGCGTATAGGTCAATCACATGCTGAGCAACACCTAATTAGCGATAAATACTGTGAAATCAGCAAGGGTCACTAAAAAAACAATTAATACCTTTTATGGGTATTCGATGGAAAAAAGGAATATTGTCTGATAAAAAACATTAGTTGGATTTCAAGGAGTTGGATAACTTTTAGATTTTTTATATAAATCATTTTCAAAAAACTTCATTAATAAATCAATCAATTTCAAACAGCTTTCAAGGCGGACACAAATTTTAAAGTAATCTCCAAATTTGGAATAATGATGTTACTTTTTTTTGCCTGCTCCATAAATCAATGCAGAGCATTTAAACATTTAATGGGCTTGTGAGCAAACGTCGTAAAAATCAATTTACAAGCATATAAATTACAGCAGATTTCTTGTTTTGTATTTTCCTTTTATATAAGATCGAGCCTCTTTGGGTTTCTCCCAGAATTTCATCAATTGCACGCGTTGCCTTAAACCACTATGCGAGTGCGAATTTTTTCACAACTTTTGTCGCGTGCGGTTTTTAATGATATTTAAAGATAAATTATTAACATTAAGGCAAATTAACAGCTTCATTTTTTGGACGGAAACGTGCATAAACAAATGACAAACAGAAGAAATGAGAAAATTCGACAAAACTGGAGAATCAACCGGAAGAAAGTGAGTCAAATGATATTATTTATATATATAAATATCTTTGGTTTATTCAGTATTCATTGTAATTGGGATTATATTGTTCCTTGACGGAACACAAAGCAGGGTACTTTGGATTCGCACCTGTTTGGCACTCGGAGGCCGGTTCCCCCACCTTGTAGACGTGAACACCCACGGCATAGGTGCTGGCATAGTTGCAGGCCATGTTGTAGATATACAGGAAGGGATACTGTGCATTGGTGAAGCGCATCATGGCGCAACCGACGTGCGTATTGCGATCCACAACGGTTTCCGCAAAGTGGCCATATTTGTCCCTAAAGAAAGAAAATATGGTTTTAAATTGAAAGTTTCTGTGTATTGGAATGCTCCACTTACAAATGCCTGGCCACACGAAACTGGGTGATGTAGCTGCTGTCGATCAGTGGATACTCGCCAAACCACAGTCCCATCGAGTTCTCCACAATGCCTCGCACATCCAACGGCATGTTGCGGTGTCGATCGACGCCGCACAGATTCTGGCCAACATTGCGAAAACGATATGAATTATTGCAGTCGTCGTGCTCCAGATCGCAAGTCTTCAAATTCAAGGTGGCCAAATAGGCGAGTTCCTCGTCCCACACCATGGTCGCCATACGCGAGGCAGGATAATAGCCGGGCAAATGGCCAGCGGCGATAAAATTGCGCCGTTTGTTGTGCTCGGCCAGGATGAAGTCGCGGTGTGGCTGCAAATTGATCATGACTGCATCTTCGGCGCAATTCTCATTGAATTCCTGCGGGGGGATAAGCAAGTGTTAGGGCAGCTCTTACTGTTAACCCGGTCAAAACTTACGCCTGTGTTGTTGCAGGCCACGTGAGTGGTGCCCACTGCGCACAACTTCTCGTCGCACCAGGACTGCTCGCTGGCCAGAACGATTGCAAGGCTCAGTAAACTGAGCAGCAGCTGCAGGCAAATGCATTTGAAAGGCATCCTGAGAGTCATGTTCTTGCCGCTGGCTTAAGTGTATTGGAAATGTAAATTCTGACCGGCTGCAGTGTAATATTTATATGCAAACGCGACGAAATCGAATTTTATTTTTGGCGACCAGCTGTAATAAGCCGTTGTGGTGCAGTTGCCCCAAGCGGGCCGAGGCGTCGGTTAAGGCAGGTCACGCTGCTGCCTTTAATTAATTGATTGCTGGCGCACATTAACGGGTAAAATGTGCGAAGTGACGTCACAACGTCAACGGGCGTCAAATTAACCGCAACCCGCACAAGCAAATGCTTTGACAATTGAAATATTCTCGGTGCGTATATACTTTATAGCCATTTCATTTATAATTAATAATATTATTTATTAATTTAAATTAATTATTTTTGATTCTTTACATAAGTATTTAATAAGATATACTCTGTGTTCAAATTCGCAAAAAAGGGACTTTATTGTGCCCTTTTCAACATAGTTGGCAGCGCTATTCACAATAAATTGACCGCGATCAACATAGTTATCGGAAGCTAGGACGTCGATAGACTCGCGCGCAAGAAAAAAAACCAGCGTCTTTTGTTTTGCTTATTTTTTTCTGGTTTTATTGAAGTAAATAATATGTTGTAATATTATTTAAACAACTTGTGCAATTCTAATGATAACACGTTTCTTATCCTTCGCCAACAAGTGTAACTAGTGCAAGTTGATAATTTCACAACGAAGCGTGCAAACGACGCGTTCCCCAAACACAAACTGGCGATCATTGCGATAAGTCTGGGTTAAAAAACCCTAATAATATGCCTGTGTAAATAAATGGTACCTAGGTAAGTTCAAGTTTGGGTTCAGCATAGTGTCTTATAGCATGTAAACCTCAAACATAGTTATTTAAACCATTCGTAAAGTACATTCAACTATCGTTTGTCTTCCTGGGAAAATTAACCCATTAAGATGAGTCAAACAAAGTTGAATGAAGTTCAAATAGGATTTTAGCCGGCTCAATGTGGGCGTTGTTTGCCAGTTGGTTCAGTGACATTTCGGCTCCGATTGGAAGTGTGCTGCGCATCCAATAAGCATGGCCAGTTGGAGATTCGCAAGACGAGTTTTATTTTCTTTGTCGCACTCAACAGATCAGCAGCAGCTGTTTGGCGGGACAGATAAAAGCATAAAAGCGAATAAAAATAATATTTGCATATTTGAACAAGAGGTTTATGTGCTTTCGGCACATTGGCTTGCTTGGGAATAACAAACGAAAGTGCTGTGCTATCAAATGTTAACCTGTCTAACCTGGACCTAAAGTTTTGTTAAATACCCTTGTCACAAAACGAATGGGGTATGAATCATTTTATTTATTGTTTGTATTTGAAGGAAACTGAAAAGGTTATTAAATAAAAAGAACACATATCTTATTTCAGTATAGGATTTGATTTTTGTTTCTCCGAGTTTGGGTGCTAAATATGTAAATAGCAAACTTCTCCACGTGACGATTTCAATTGCATAAAGTCCGGTTTGGGTATATTGTAGTCGAGTATTCTTCTCGTTTTTTTTTCTGACTAGGCGTCGCTCATTAATTTTGGCATTATTTGGTTAAGCTCGTTAAAACAAAATTTAAATACTCGCCGACAGTTTCGAGTGTCTTTTGGCCAGGCCAGCAGGCTGTTTTACAACAAATCATTAACTAATTATAAATATTATTATTAAACAATGACAGACGCTGACGTTGGGCCAAAAGTTGTCGGTGTTGGTGGTATTATGACAAATAAATTAATGGCTTATATTGTGATGTGTTATTTATTGGTAAACAAAGACTTACGACTACAACTAGCTACAAGACCTATGTGTAAAATACAATACAGTTTGTGTTTTTCTCTTAGTTCCTTGGCAGTTCTATACCTGAGTGTTACAAACTAGACACTATTATACACTGTTCTGATCAGTAGTTCGGACTAAATTGCTCGCGTGTCGAGCACAGACCCGGATAGAACGGATTCTTGCCCGTTTGGCAGCGTGACGCAGGTCGTCCGACTTCGTAGACGGGCGCGTCCAAAGCGTAGATCGAGGCGTAGTTACAGACCACATTATAGATGTACACATAACGGTAATCGGGACGCGTAAAGCGCATTATGGAGCAGCCAATGCGCGAGTTGCGATCCACCATCATTTCGGCAAAGTGACCATAGTCCTCACTATGAGGAAGGAGGTAAGAAATGGAAGATTTATATGTTTAAAGGATTCTTGTACTTACAAATATTGTGTGACACGAAATCTGTCAATGTAGCTGCTATCAATCAAAGGATACTCGTTGAACCACAAACCCAACGACTCCTCAATCAGGCTGGTCACATTCACATGCGGATTGCGATCGCGCCAAATTGCGCACAGATTCTGACCCGAATTGGCAAAGCTATATGTATTATGGCAATCATCGTGATCCAATATGCAAGTGCGCACATTCAGCGAGGACAAATACTGCAGCTCATCATCCCAGACCTAAGTTAAGACAAAATTAATAATCAAGTGCTAATTAAAAATCTCTGGGTTAAGCTTACCATGGTCGTCATGCGTGCGGCGGGATAATAGCCTGGTAATTTGCCCAGTGCTACGAAATTACGGCGTTTATTATGGCCATGTACAAAGGTCGCCTTATGCCGTGAGATGTCCACCTCGAAGGAGTCCGGCTGGCAGCGTCTGTGAAAATGCTGCAAGGCAAATCTAATAGTTAAAAACTGTTATCCTTTTAGTTAAACTAAATTTCGCTTACTCCGTTGTTGCGACAGGCAATGTGATTGACTTCTCCGCCGCAGAGATCAGGATCACACCAGCTGTACTGTTTGGCTGTGACCAGGTGGAGCAGGAGCAGCTGAAGTACAGCCACGCAGGCAATTGAGCTGACAAAAGCCGACATTGTTGTTGAACGAGTGTTGAAATTGAATTCAAAATAATATTGCCAATAATTATAGAATAGCGCCGAAATCGAGCAGTTGACAAATTTGCAAATGAATAACGAATAACGAATAGCTGTCGTTGCTAAATCACATTGATTTGTCTGCCGTTTGGTATTAGCAATCGCTTGGGTCTAACGCTACCAATTGAGAGTCTGGCCAATTCGCGTGGCCGTCTTTATTGAACGTTTCTGTCCGAATGAATAGCGCTGACCAGACAGACAGACTCCCAGCCAGAGAGATGCGAGAGTCCGAGAATCGGAGAATCAGTCAACCCAGCTTGGCGTGTGTGCTAAGTTAGTTAACTTAACTTTTTTATATACTATATACAAATATATTTATTTGTTTATCTACACTCGAAGAAAGATGCTCAAAGTGTGACAAGCATGAAATTTAGACAGGTTTTTATTTTTAGCTTAACAGTAAATTTTATTCTTAATTGAAGCAAAAAAAAAAAAACGATCTTGAATACAACATTAAAATCTACCTTAAAACCTAGCAGAAACTTTCAATGATCTGCAAAATATTAAAAATGAGAATAATATGTGTTTAAATATTTGATTTGATTTTAAAATTAAAACGACTTTGTGTCTTAATAAAGGAGATAGAGATGAGGAGCCTTCACATTATTTTTTATTTGAAGATAGGAAGTTGATATTATGTTGACCCTGGTCTAGCTGCATTTGCCTTGGATCACATTCGTTCTCGACTCGTTTTTTGAGTGTATTTATTCTATTTCTATTTCTCTTGCCATTTCGTTGTGCGAACCAAGCCTTTCTAACACGTTTAAAACAAAACGACCAAAGAACAAGTTTATACGAAACAATGTTAATAAATAAACATAAATATTAATTTGAGGGAATGACCGGGAACACGAGAATGAGCCAAGCAACAGTTTAATCTTTTAGCTTCCAGCTTTCGGCTTCCAGCAACAGCTCCAGCTTCATTCCAAGTTTTTTTATTTTGGGGACAGAGCATTCAAATTCGACTATCATTGTGTTTAAATTTATACAAATTGTTTTTATACAATCCAAATCCAAATATTAGAGGATAAGTCCATTGAACGTTATTTGATTGCCACGAGCTTGGCGTTTATTGTTGCCGGTTGGGTCTGGACCATAAAACGAGCACGTTTCGATTTATGTACCCATAAAAGATCAATAGCGCTCTATAGAGATCTATGGCATAATGTCGCCTGTCGCCTGCCTAATTTGTGGGCGTCAACTGAATTGTATTTTAACTGTATTTGATTTTTGTTATTTTATTTTTTATTTATATTTTATTTATGTTTACTTTTGTTCGCAATGAATGATTAGTCGCGATGGGTAGCAGCAAGTTTTTTTTTTTATTTTTGATTTGATTTTTATGGCCACCATATTCAACATATTAGTGTCAATTCATTTGACTAAACTTAGTGGCCGGAATATGCTAATTGCAATTCGCGATAACCGTTCACGATTCGGGCCACAGCGGCTAATCAAAGTTTTGGAGCATTTGATTTAGTTTTGAGTGTCGCGTGGATTCACTCGTGCAAATTGTTTAACGTACTCACTTAACTGCTGATTGACTAAATATTCATAACTCAACTTGTTTTTCGATATGTCTAACTATGACTTAATCAAATTTAATAACTTATTAATATATTTTTGATAGAGAAGAGCTATTTTTTAAACAATTTATTCTTTGAATTAGCAGGTGTTATTTTTGTTTACTTTAATTTTCCTTATGGAAACTTTTGATATACTTTTTATTGGGATTTAGTTTTTGGGTTACATAAAAATAAGGTATATAAAAAAGGAAGAAACAGGGATACAAATTATTAATATATATTTAAAAGAGCTTAGTTCAATATTATCTTTAATTTATTTAGCACTCATTAGAAATGTTATTTTAGCCAAAACAGAACATGATTAAAGGCTTGTTCAATCATCTGTTGCATTGATTTAAATTGTTATCTAAGGCGCCGCGGCAAGCATTAATAATATTTATATTATTTAATATGCATATGCGCATTGTCCATTAGCTGGGCATTCGATTAGATAACGCCGCGATTAATGCCTCGGGCATTGATTGCAAGCTTACAACTTCCGTCATAATTTAGCATCGGTCGAGACAGGGCGACATGTATTTATATATATATTTATATATATAAATATAAGTATTCGATTTGTGCATAATTGCGTTTAATTGCATTTTACCGATGATCATTGCGTTGATTAAGACAATGATGATGCTAATAATAATGATGAATACGATTAATTGTGAGTACGCTGATCATCTTTTTTTGTACGTCTTGTGTATCTTTAGTTTGTCTTCGGCTTGCGTCGCATTTTAATTCATTTGAATGGAAATGTCTGTCCGCCCATTGGCCCGCCCGCTTGTAAGCGAATATAAAAGAAAAAACAAACAGAAAACAAGTTAATTTATATAATTAATAATAATTTATATTGACAAGAATTGCCATATGCCGAAATGTCTCATTGTGTGGCAACTTGTTTGAGTCGAGTTGCAAAAACGAAAAACAAATAAAACAGAACGAATTTTTTTTATCCAGTGCCGAATTTTAAATACTCTTTTACTTAACTTTTCTGATTGTAAACTCAGATTTTTTGATAGTTTTCTTAAAGATATAAATTTCATACTATTTATGTGTTCCTTTAATCAAATCACCAAATATTTATTTAAATGCTTTCTTATATTGACTTTGATTAAAGATATGCTTATAAACTTGTTTCCTAAATATAATCTTTTGGGTCCAAAACTGCTTTCTTCAATGTGTCACATATTCAGTGATCAATTTGTTATACTCTTCCCGTATAAGGGTATATAAAAACTTTTGAAACCGACGCCTGCGTGTCTGTTGAATCAATTTGACTGTGGAGAGCAGCTTTCAACAAACTTACTAATAAGTATTTACTTATATATGTATCTATATAGACAGATACGAATGAAACATCCTGCAGTCCGTTTCTTTCGCACTCTCCCACTTTCTGCTAATTATGCATATAAGTTTCGCTGAGAGGGCCAATTAATTTAACTAGAAAATCCCCAGAACCCCCAAAAAAGAGTTTTGATAGACACGCCATTAGAGGCGACGCTGAATACTTGATTGCGCATTAAATTGGTTGGAAGCAAGCGAGGCAAGAACGAGGAATGCCACAACAACAATATAACCATTAATTTTAACAATTCATATTCATTCATTCATTCAAAACACTCAACTGTAATCGATACTCACTTTCGCACGCTGCCTTCAGTACAAAAATTATATTCCTGCTCGTGTATATTTAATTATATGTTTGCATACATTTAATCGCTGACACTTGGACAAAGCAAAGAAATTCAACAGCTCATGAACTTATTTTAGATTATGTTCAGGGATGCTTAACAGTTATTCATTTGTATTTTATTAGTCATAAACTGAAACCAACTTAATAACTACAACTAAACTGGGCTCAGCCCTTTAGCAAAGTCAAGCGTAAGTTTATTTTCTATGTATTTGTTTACATCGCATACAAATAAGTTACAGTAATAATTTTCAATTTATACTTTGTTTTTTTGGATGTTAAGTAAGTGGGATATTAGATACTTAGATTATATTATATGTTTATTAGACGAATAATCTTAATGATGTGAATTAGAATTCTGTTTAAGAGAATGTTTTTTGTTTTTTTTACATTGTCGAAGGTTAGCTAAAAAGCTGATAAAATTGATGTTGAGAATTTGACTGTTGTTAAAGTTAAGTTGAATAAAAAAGTATTTTATGTTCAAGCAATTTAATTAACATTCAGTTGAGAATCGATATTTCCAATGCTAATTAAAATCGAGGGAATTGAACGACTTAGAAATAGGCAACCTTTATATGCATTTAAATGAAACATTTTAATTTGTTATAAATATTAGTCCAATCCTTCCACTTTCTTATGAAGCTCAACCAAACATCAGTTGGAAAAGTGGAAAAAAATAAATGAAAACTATGATTATATATATATATAAGTATTTACATTCACTCATTCATAATAAACATAATCAATTAAATTCCATGTTCAGCAATTCCATTTAATTGATCATTTCTTGTGTGATATCATGCAAACATTTCAAATCTTAAGTTGTATATTTACTGCACTTGAGTGTAAATGGGGCATTTGGAATAGTAGAAATTGCCACCCCGTTGTTCACACATTTAGGTCACCGCCGAAGAGTATGCTTTAATATATTTCAACAATTGATAGTCGCATCTGCTTGAAACGCTCTCCCTCACACACACACACACAAACACACACACATACAAACACTTGTGTATGTGACGCAAAAGCCAAAGTCATTGACATAAATAACGAAGCGGTTAGATTTATTTTTTAGGGGTTGGAGAATTTGTGGCTAAGTTCGGATGTCATCGCAGTTTCTTCGTTTGGCTTTTGCGTGGGAAAAGCCGCCCGCAAAGTGCAGCTTTGACGTGGGCGGCTGCTGACATATGCCGCTAATGGCGGCCGCCGCCTACGCACCCATAAAGTGATTCATGCCACTTGCCACTTGTCACTTATGCACACTGAAAGGACTCAATATATGTATGTATGTGTATATACATATTTGTATTTTGAAGATTCAAGGGTTTCAGGACTTGTGCCGCCAACAATGATGATGCATGTCCCTGTCCCTGTTCCATATGCTGTCGCCCCAGCTTATCGCTGCGCATCTTTATGAGTCTCTATTTGCAATTGAAGGGCCACTTGGCAGCGTTCAGTTGAGTTGAGTTGAGTTGGCTTTGGTTGTGGTTGTGGTTTCTGGACATGTCGTCGTTCATTTGTGCAGGGCACAAAGCATTGCTCATGATAAATCGCTGATTTTAAGTGGCTGGCGACGTTCTAATGCCTATGGGGGCATGCCACTCGGCAACATTTCACAATGCCAAATTTGGCGCACGTTCTGGCGCCACACCACAACAGAGAGAGAGAGAGACACACACTCGCTCCAATTATATACGCACCATATTGGCAAACGGCATTTGCGCCAATATGGACAGGTTAGCGCCTGATAAGGCACGAGCACGCGTCGCCGCGTGGCGCGTCGTCTCTCCAGGCGACCGACACGCGGAAGCAGCTAAACCAACACAGTCGGTGGCCGATCGCAGATGTCGCCGCAACATACGCAACATTCAACTCGATTCTGCCGAAGACGACGTGCATCAATCAGTGTTTTCATCAATACAATTGTCCGACTGAGGCATTTGCCTCGTTGCGCATGCGCTGCACGTGCAACGCTTGCAACTGCGTGTGTGTTGGTGGCTTTAGTCAATGGAGAGAGCGCCTTTGCCACAAGATTGTATTTCACTCTAAATCGACGGCGATTTACGAGCAGCTTATTGTGTTCAAAAGCACTGCCTGTTTATTCCAAGAAACTGACCAGAAACTGGCCGCCTCGGTGGAGGCAAATGATTGCCCTGTTCAAATTACACACAAAGTTGTGCACAGCCCTAGACAACTTTGACAAGTATTGCTAAGCAAACATGCATAAATTCAATCCAACAGTGTGTGAGTGTGTGTGTGTGTGTGGGTAATTCAACGCCCAGTCCAAGTGTCCAACCACTTCCTTCCGTCTGCAGCCCCAGCCAGCAGCCACCCTAGACGCTCTGTCGTCGTTGCTGCCTCTTGTCGCAATTGTTTTTTTTTTGTTTTTTTGGGTTCGTGCCTGCGAATCTGATGCCACTTGAACATAAAAAAACTACACAGCAACAACATCATCATCATCGACACCATGCAATCCAAAAGGCAGCCAGGCAATTCAGTCGCACTTCAATCCAAGTCTTTATAGGAAAGCGAACCCAATTAAGAGTAAAGGCATTTTATACTTCCCGCAGCTTCTGAATACAAGTTATAATTAAATCTTTCCTATTTTTTTGGTTCTTATTTAATACATATTTTGATAGCAAGTGGAATCTGTTGAGGTTAGCTTAGAAAACTAAAAGATACTAAGAGAGTTTCCTTTATATTTTTATTGTACCATTGCCACATTAAATAAAGAGTTCAAGGTAGCCTGTTGCTTAAGTTTTCCATGAAGAGTTTACGAAAAACTTTCCTTTCCATACCTAAAAATATTTATATTAAATACGCCCATAAAGAAAGTCTTCATTTGGTGGAGCTTAGCAAAAGGAAACTTCTTATAACAAATTAATTTATTTGCTCGAGTTTAAACTGTATAAATAAATAGCAGAAAATATATATTACTCTCCTAATAGCTTTCCACATATGTTGTTTAGACTCAGCCTTTATTGGATTCTAAGAATCTTCAATTTCTATATGATACAAATCTAAGCTGATTGTATCCAGAATTATCCATTCATTTCCCCCAGAACTCCCTTCGTTTACAATTAAAAACACAGCATTTAAAATTTTTATATAATTTATTTTGCAACTTGCATTGAAATTTGTTTTGTTTTTTTATTATTTTTTGTAAAGGAGTTTCTTGTTTTTAAGAAGAATATTTATGTCATACATTTACAGATCCAGCCATATACATACATTGGTTAAACGTGATTAATTTAATATAATTCTTTTGCAAAAATGGCATTAAGTTTTTGTGTTTTTTGTTTTTTTGAGTTTAAAGTGTGTAAATTGAATAGAAGTTTATAAATATTAACACAGTTTATTTTACTTGAATTTCTTTTTATTGGATATACAGAAAACGTTTGTTCTGAGTTTCCTATTGACATAAATGGAATTTTTTTTTTTTAAGATTGAGTTAGTAAGATATTTAAAAAGAGAACGAGAGAGAGATAGTGTGTGAAAGAGAGAGAGAGAGATAGAAGAGGTTAGAGAGATAAGAGTTAAGTTATGGGCAAATAGCCCAATTTGTTCCTTTTTGTTGTTGTTGATTTTGCAGTATTATTTAGGGATTTAAACTAAGCAAAAATACTGTTTGTGCAATTTTCATAAATGTTTAAAGCTTAAATTTTAAGCAAAACTAAAATTTATTTAACTAACATTACGAATAGGTATAGTATATATATGTATATTTATATAAGTACACTAAGTTATCGTTATCGAGTTAAGTTATCGAGTAGTAAGTTATTTAAACAATAATACACACATACAAATACATTTAAAAAAAAACAATAATGTTAACAGACACACAACATACTTTCGAGTAGTACTTCGGCCGGGGGTCTATTCAAAAATTTCATTATAACTTATCGACTAAAATAAATAAATCCTATCGAACTAAACAAAATGGCGACAACGAATGCAGTTAATGAGCAAAATGTGTATGTGTGTGTGTGTGGATAAAGGCAAGCATGGAAAATGGTACGCGAACAGAGTATATAAAAACACCAGAGATTGTTTTGCAGGATGAGGGGGCGTGGCGAACGTGAAGGGCGGTCGGTTGGGTGGAGATAATGCTTAGCTTAATACTGGTGCTGTCATGGGTGCGTATGCGCAATTTAACTACAAGTACATACAATCAAATTTCTATTCTGGAACTTTATCTTCTTACCATGCTACCAAAAAAACAAAGTGCCAAAGACACGCAGTGAAAATGAATTGATGATCTTTTGAAATATTTAAAATATTTAATGCTAAACTAAACTTTTAATTGCTTTCAAGTTTTCTTTGCTTTCTGTGGCAAAAGAAATGAAAACAATTAAAGCATACAAAAAGCTTAAAGTGTCTTTAATCAAAGCTCAATTAAAAGATTTTAAAATTTGTTTGCTTTATGTCCCTTTCTAAAAGCTTTCAGATTTAATGAAAACAATCGAAGCTAAACTCAAACTTTTAATTACTTACAAATGAAGACAATTAAAGTTAATAATAGGACGTTTTTTTTCCAAGTTGTTGCTGGAAAATTGTGCTATAATTTTTTCTAAAACTTGGATTAATCAAAAGCTGAATCGCTTTCACTTTCAGCACGTGTCGTTGGCGACTTCAGTATGCAATGTTTTTGCATTAGCCTGCATGAGATTTTGTATGTGTGTGTGTGTGTGTGCAGGTGAGTGCTGGTGTGTGTGTGTGTGTGTAGTAACTAAATTATAATTAATTCCATGCTCAGTGCTTAGTGTATTGGTGGCGGCGTGCGATCCGGCGCACGCGGCCTTAAAAATGTATTGGGCACATGTTTCTTGATGTATTCATTTTCCTGCAGCTCGTTCTGCTGGCGTCGCTGCTGCAGTTGCAGCTGATGCTGTTGCTGCTGCTGACGTTGCTGCTGCTTGCGGCGACGCGCCTTAAAACCACCACCACCACCACCACCACCGCCGCCGCCGCCGCCGCCAACGTTGTGGCCCAAGCCTCTCCTGAGGAAGGTAGCGTCACCATAAAAGCTATTGCCCAGAAAGCTGGCCTCGGTGACATTGCGTCGCCAGCCGGCGATGGGGCAGTTGGTGGCGTTGCGCCAGTCGGGCAGCTGGACGCCGAGGCGCCGGCATTCGTGGGCATAGGCGGCGAAGCTGTCGCAGTGGCAGTTGCCGGTGGGGCACTCGCAGACGTCCATGCGGCAGGAGTCGATATAGTTGTTGGGATTAAGTCTACTATCACAGTTACCAAATACTTCCGAGACGCGCAGCGGACGGCAATAAAAGTTGTGCTTACGCTTGTTGCACGTCGGCTGTGCCACAACATTTTCGCGCTGACGCGAACACGACTTCGGTCCGCCCACCTTCCATGAGTTGGCAAAATGCCAGACCTCGTCGTCGCCATGCAGCCGCCCGTCCCGCCCGGTCAGATCGTCCCGTCCGCTGCCATTGTAATTGCCGCACAGTCCGCACAAATGCTTCTTGTACTGCGCCGGCACCGACACCTGCAGAAAGTTGTTGCCATCCCATTCGATGCTCAGGCCCAGCTCCGTGCGCAGCATAATGCCGCCCTCCGCCAACCGCTCGATACTCACATTGTGCCCATGCGACCCATTCGAATCGTCCGTATAGGGTAGCGTGACACGTGTGCCATTAATTTTGACACGCAGCTTTTGGCCCAGATTGATGCGCAGGCCGCGCAGCTTAAGCGTCACCGTTTTTGGCCACGACGAGCGCCTTGTGCCACGCCCATCGTTGGTCAGGCGTATGGAGAAGTTACGACCAAAGCAGTCGCCAGCCAGCAAATATTTACAGCTACCCTGCAAATTGAAAGGGTATTACTTTAGTTAAAGATGCAAATATTGTTTTGGTTCTCCACTCGAAGAGGAAATTAGTAATTAAAATAAATAATTTTAAACAAGAACTTGGCTTGATTTTAAATATTTCGCTTTACTTAGAAGTTGTCTTTAAAGTTTTTAATATTTATATATGTTTCTTTTTAAACAGCTTTAAGCAATAATATATAAGCTACTTCTAAAACTATTTTTAAAATATTTGCAGTCTTCCAAATTACAAAAAACAATGGCTCTTGGCAATCGAAAACAATTGTTAAATATATGTTTTTCATTATTTTATACAGATGGAAACTGATCTGAATAGAAAAAGTGTTTATTTTAAATTAAAAAAAAAAATAATGAAAACTTTAGTAATATTCATTTTACATGTTGTACATGTTTATTATTGCTGAATATTTATTTGTGTACCCTTTGTATATTCTTAAACCAGATTGTTTTAAAGACGACCAAGTATTAATTGGACCTAATAACAAATTATATTTTTACTATTATCACTTCCTTACAATTCTAACTAATTAGCTAGCTGACAAAGTAAAGTGGCTTTAACTAGCATTGTTAACCCTTCTCACTGAGCATTTTCCAACAAGATTCTGGCAACAATCTTTCTAGTTCTTTCAAAAAAAAAAAACCAAAAATTGGTTTATTTATTTATATTTTAAATTTATAAATTAAAAGGAACGCTTTGTTTTGACAATCAGTTTGTTTGTGTTTGCCAAACGAAATTGCCGCACTTAGCGGGTGGCCAATTTAACTGCATTGGCAGCAGAAAATTCAGTTAATGCGAATGGGCCATAAACTTAACCTGGCTATGCAAATCGAATGGCCATATAAAAGTCCGAGTAATTTATTCGATAGTTTTATAAGTACAACAAGTGAGCTTATAGTTAATTTATATACATATATATAAGCACATAAATGTCAATTAGTGGCAATTAAATATTTATTAAGAAACTTACTTGAAAGCTGAAGAATTTGCCATCGAAGGTTTTGAAGTGCGGATCCCCAAAGACGGTGCAGGTGCCGGCAGTTTCCAGGCACTTGGGACAGCATTCACCAGGCGGCACCTTCAGCTCCTCGTTGTCGCGACACTTGAGCGGCGGGCAGCGCATCTCGGAGCACCAAATGTTGCCGGCAATGCAGCTGCAGCTGCGGCACGGACCCATGTTCCAAGTCTCGTTGTTCATGTAGGTGACGCCCTGGTTGGAGCACTCGTTGCGCACTTCGGCCACAATGCAGCGCGGACAGCAGCCGTCCTCCTCCTGAAACTCGGGCGCACACTCCAATATGGGGCATGTGGCACGCTGGCAAATCGAGGTGCCGTTCAAACATGTGCAATTGGTGCAGCGATCTGGCGTAAATTGTGTCTTGTCGTAGTACAGATTATAGGTGAATAAACATTTGCCTGGGCGAAAGTGGAAAGCGGGAAAGTCTTAGCAAGTGTTGTAAATTTTCTTTTTTTTTTGTGGCTCACCTTTGACCTCAACGAATTCGCGCTGGACGCTGCAACGTGGACAGCATTCGTTGGGCAGCTGCTTCTGCTTCGATTTGGGGCACTGCAGTATGGGGCAAGTCTTCTTGGCGCAGCTCAACTTGTTGCCGCTGCATTGGCAGACCAAACAGCGATCGTCGATCGAGCCGACAACCTCTTGGCCTTCGGCAACGGTCTGGCCATTGATCTTGCAACCTGTAAAACAACACGATTTTCATCAGACAACGGTTTATAAAACGTATTATATCTTTTTTTTTTGAGTGTTTTTTTTTTTTTTTTTTGGGCGACAGCCAAGAAAATTTCCACATGTCGAAACGGGTTTCCAAGCGATCTATTTGCATAGACAGAGGGCCATGCGTACCAATTATACCCTGTATGAATGCAACTATGACGGAGAGGGTGGCATAAGGTTGCAGTAGAGCACTTGTAGTTAGTGTGTTAATCTTGTTAATTAAGGTTAACTTTTAAGGGAAACTTTTGCATAATTACAAAAAAAAAAAATAAAAATAAAAAAAGGGATATCTCTTAGTCCATCATATATTTCATTGCTGTTTGTGTTGTGCACGCAATGGGACATTGTCGACTTAATAGACAATTTAAAGCCCATAAATAAGCAAATCGCGCCAACTCACAAAATAGATACAAATAAAAACAAAACAAAAAAAGAATTTGTTGACCATCTGTGCGCTCAGATCGACGAATCAAGAGGTATTATTAGTATTGTTGTTATTATTATTTTTTTTTTGATGGTTGAGTGGTTGAACTAGTTGACAGTTGATTGGGTTAGCCACTTACCCTGACATGTGGGACAGCATTCGCCGGGGCGTGGCGCTGTCAACTGATTGTCGTCGCACTGTGAATAACATTTCTGTATTGTTTCGGTGACAACACTGGCGATGCACTTGTACGTCTTGCAGGGCTCATCCGGATCGCTCCACTCGGCGCCACTCGCATATGCCACACCGCGAAACATGCAACCTAAATTAAAAAAAAAAAAAAATTAATTACTTTTAGCTGATTCGAATTTAAAGGCACTCCTTTGGTCCACTTACCTTTGCACTTGCGACAGCAGGTATCATCGGACTTGATGTCCAGCAAATAGCAGTCATCAATTGCCGGGCAGCTCTTGTCGCATTTCACAAAGCCATTCTGCAAAAATGACACAAAAACACATATTTCTTACATATTTGTTATTCACATAAATTGAAATCCCACCAAAAATTGAGCATATGATTTGTGTGCCCCACGTGCCCCCGTTTGTGGCCAGCACCTGCAGTTGTGCGGCTTTTGGTTGATGCTCGCACACAAATCGCAATTTGCACTCTGACCTTCAGCAGTCAACGTTATTTATGAATGCAAACGAGTCGAAATTATATGGGATCGAGTGCACTTTTTTGGGGCGTGTCAAGCGGCAAACAATCGGCCATAAGCGACCGTTAGATGCGCTACAAACCAATATAAAATAAGCCAAGAGAAGAGTTTGTCATATACCAAAAATGTTGGTCTAAATCAAACAAGTTCAGAGCTGCTTTTTTAGCTAAATTTATGTTAGAAGAAAGAGTTTAATTGATGCCAAATGTTTTTAGTTTTAAGCGGCTTGAATTTGTTCACTTGGCCTAGACTATATATTTTTTTTTGTTTTTTTTTTTTATTTGTTGCCTCGTGCACATTTATTTTGTTTAGCGTTATTTTTTTGCTGTTTTTGTTAACGACATGTTGACAGCGGCAAGCGGCGCATTAGAATTGATGTCGATCATAAGTCAAAAGCTTGTGGCAAGGCTTTGGCAGCTTATGCAACACTCCGAACCAACTAACTCAAATCAATGGGCGGCTTTAACCCTTGTGCGCGCAGCTGTCGCATGCAATTTTTTGACGCAGCTGACAGGTTAGAAAATGCGCCAAGCAACAAACTGAGTCTCGGGTCTAGCTCTGAGGCTAATTGTAAATGTATCTATAAATCTAGATAGATGTCGTACCAAAAACAGGCAAAATATTTCACTAATTTGTATGCAGTTGCGGCTGAACAATGTCGCGGCTTAAATGCTTTCTGAGTGTGTGTGTGTGTGTGTTAGTGTGTATGTGTGTGTGTGTGTGTGTGTGTGTGTCTGTGGTGTTTGTGTATAATTTAGTGCAAGCAAACCAGATTGGATCTCAATTTGGATGGGGCCGCCGTCGCAACGTGCAAAATTTGCAATTGTTATGAAAATTGTGTCGAGTCGAGAGTCGAGAGGTATTTATTTATTTTTTTTTTTTTTATTTCGTTAGCGGTTCTGAGATTTTTATCATCGTATTAGTTTAATGGCAGTTGTTAGTTGGAATTTTAATGGCACCTTTAGTGCGGGCATCGTAACTCTCAGTGCCATAATGCAATAAACACTGACAGATTGAAAAGCACTTCGGCATTATAAAGCAGCAAACAGCGACAACAAATCCAAATAGTTGACAGCAGTTCGAAATGCATATGGAAATGCATACGGAAAAGCGGCAGGGGGGAGGGGGGAGGGGGGGAGGAGCAAGGCAAAGTTCAAATGCTCTTGAAGAAAACAAAATGAGAGATCGAAGCGAAGATCGTTGCGCTCTTCACGCATTTTCAGATGCTGTCTTCATTTTTATGCTTTGAAATTCTTTCTTTCTAATCTGGAACCGGTATAAAAATATTTCAGACAACATGAAAGTTAAGCATCGGCAAAGTCGTCGTCGTCGATGGTTGTTGTTGTTGTTTGATGTTGTCTAGTAGCAGCTAGCAAAGGTTGCTATTAAAAAAAAAAAAAGAAAAGGCGCCACGAAGGCAGCCAAGCGAAGCGTCCCGGACCCGGCAACGGACAAGCTGCTAAGTAGAGGCTGAGATGTTTTTTTCTGCTTCTTGTTTTTTTCTTCTTATTTTTGTTGTTGTTGTTGCTGTTGTTGTTGTGTGCCAGCGGCAATCACGAATGCCAAAGCACAGGTGTGTGTGCGTGTCTATGTGTGCCACAGTGGCAGAACCACATTTGCAAACGGCCTCCAACGACCTTGCGTTTGACAAAACATGATCAGTTTTAACACCGTCCATTCGGCAGTCGCCGTCGTCCGTCGCCGTCGTCTCCGTCGTCGTCGTCCGTCGTCTCCGTCGTCGTCCGCCGAAAAACCCGCAACGTTCCCCTGGTTGAAGTCGGTCGCTAGTCGCTGTTAGCTGCTCTTGTTGGCGTGTTGAGCAACTAAACGTTTGCTAGGCAAACTTGGCCAAGACTGGCCTGTAAACTTGGCCAGCATACGCCTCACTCACACAATATGGTAATGACAAACTCTGATTTTATTTCTGTATTCTGTCACTTGCGGTCTACTAGAATTTAACCGCTTAGCTACTTGGGTTTGGTTTGTCGATTGGAATTTCTGTTTTGGTCGAATAACAGTTGTAGAAATTCCTAAAAGCAAGTTATGTGGGATATCCTGATTGTCTTAACTGGGTGTATTCTCTTTTAATGAACCAATTAAGGCAGTCAACAGACTCCAAGTTAATTAACTTTCAGTTGTTGTTGTTGTTGTTGTTCTTTCCAGGTTGTTTTTTAAGAGCATTTTATTGCATTTGGCAACAGGTGTCTCCGACTCCAATTTGCTATTGACAAACCAGGTGTGGTTTATTTTTACTACTATTTATTATAATTATTATTTAGGCTATTTAAGTTTTTTTTCCAATATTATCTTATATTTATACAAAAATTAATATGTACAAAAATAGGTTTTTTAATTCAATTAACAATTTCTAATTCTTCTCTTAGGGATCTTGTGGTAATGGCAAAATAAATAATTCATATTTGTTTATTTCAAAGATTTTTGCTCAAATTGAAATTAATAAACATTATGCGTCATTTTAACTGTTCTGACTGAGTCATTTCATTACTAAAAAAAAAACACTCATAAAAATTGTTTCCGACCACCTATGAATTTTTTAGTCCAAGTCTTTTGTAAGTTTTCAAGGGAAAAATTTCATTTGCAAATATCAATCGTAAAAAATCGCTTGCTCAATCAACTGGCAGAATGCGTAGACAAGCAAAAAAAAAACCGTTTAAATCATAAGCTATTAGGAGAGCAATGCGTATTCAGCATAAATTTCGCATAAAAACCAAATTTGTTAACAAATTCAGGCGCGGAAAAAAAAACACCCCAAAACCAGATGAAATGCAGACAGCGGGCAGACAATTTGTTTGATTGTCCTGGGCGGAAAATTTGCATATATGTATGTATGTATGTACTTAATATGCGATATATATTAAGATATTTAAGATAATAAATGTCGGCCATAAAATATATCAGCGAATAGCGAAAAGAACGCCTGCGAATATTACACAAAAGTGAATGCGAGTGTGAATATGAATACGAATACGAATACGAATGCGAATGTGAGCAGACACGAGCTTGAATAGACGTAATCATAAAGTGCGTGCTTTATGGCCTTACCGAATTATGGCTAAGCATTTGCCAGTCAATTTATGACGTACACACAGCTTTCAATGCAGAGCTTTAAGAGCCGGCAAATAAAATAAATAAAAAAAAAATCAAAAAGAAAAAAAAAACAAATGCGTTCAATCGATGCCATCATGAACTTTTAATGAATAAACGCGCGCAGTCGCAGCAGCAGCAGGAAAGAAAGAGAGAGAGAGATATGTAGAGAGTGACAGAGAGAGATAGCGGAAGCGAGACAGGTAGCTCGGTTAGAGCAGGCGCAACGCATGGCGCCATCAACTTAAAGTGAGGTGGCGCCAGCATTGTTTTTTTTCAGCTTTTTTTTAACATTTTTTTTTTTTTGGTTACGCCCACTTGTCGAATAACCAGCAACAACAACAACAACAACAACAGTCGCAGCATCAGCTCATGACTTGGGGCCATACAACAATCGATCGACCGAGCGGCGACGGCGACGTCGCGAAAGCTTCTTGGCAGCTAAATTGGAGCAGCGGCGTTTAGCAGCGCTTAGCGCAAATTAGCAACAGGCACATATGCAGCGGCGGTCTGGCAACGCCGGCGTCAGCACGCGCTGTCGCCGTCGCCGTCGCCGTCGCCGCTTAATGACGACACGACACGACGTCTTCGCGGACTGTGCTTTGTATATTAGCCCCCGTCGGTCGGTAGCCGTTGACGGCGACAAAAAACACGGCGCCAAGTGTTTGTCAAACGATCGGCTAACCTGTGGTTAACGTTTGTCATGTCGCAGCAAACCCGTTTGACGACCTTGCATCATAACAATTTCTGGCGCAGGCCACACTCAGCAAAAAAAAACAACAAAAAAAAAAACAAACAACCAACAACAAACAGAATAAAGCCAAACAAATGCAAAACTCAAGGCAAGTAAAAGCAGCAAACATTTTTGTTGTGCTAAACAAAGGCAAACAAACAAGTACCGTTGCTTTGGGTGTGTGCGTGTGTGTGTGTAGCAAGCCTCATTAGCGGCTAACATCTCAAACATGCTTTGCAATCAAGTGCGGACTTTAACTGCTTGGCAATTATAAAGATAAGTTTAAAATTAGATATTGTTAAGAGCTAACGAGTGAGTTTTTTGATTTGCTAACTTGATTATTTGCTTGATGATTCCTTTAAAATTTAAACTTAAAAACAGTCTCTTTCCTTAGCACTCCCTCACTTATTAAAGACAAGTTTTCATGAAAACTTTTAGCATAGCAAACATAGTTAGAATTATTACGCATACGCCGAGTTATCTTAAATATTTAAGTTGGTCTTCATTTGGCTTTCTCCACGTTTGCTCTCTGTCGCTGTGAACATTCTTTTGGCATTGCATTTTTGGCTAGCGCAATTTAGTTGCTGTCTAATGTAAATATTTGAAATATCTCTGGTCACTGCGATTACAATTCGCTGGCCGCGTCTGGCAGGCGTTCCCAAAATCCGCGACACATGAGCGCATCCACATCCGTTCCGCACATGTCCTGTCCTGGCTGGACACTGGCGACGCTGGCATCTGTGGCGACTTTGGCTCATGCAGTGCGCCAGACAGCGTCAGCCTCGAGATTTATTTGGTATTATTGTATTTCATTTCGCAAGCGGGTCAAAGGCTGCCCAGTTTTTTAATGTGCGCTGTTGGCGCAGCAACTTGGAGCCGCCTGCCCGCTGAGCCCAGATTACGCAGTTTTCTATTTTTTTTTTGTTAGTGTATACCCCGTTAATCCCGTTGGCACTTACCTGGCATGTGCACTTGAAGCATTTGGAGTTTTGTATTCCTTTGATTTGCACCTCTTCACCCTCGTTGGCGCAGGATTCCATATTGCCTGCAAGCGAAATTTAAGCAAATATTTAGTTTTATTTTTATTTAGTTAACAGCCATAAATTCTTAGAAAAGTCTTTTGACAACGTTGATTTCCTGTTCTCTTCAAATAAACCAAATAACAACTAACCAAATATTTAATTTACAGTCATGCATAGCCGGAAATTGCCCACTGACTGAGATGTTATCCAGCACGTGACCCGCAGCGCGGTTCCAACAACAACAACAACAACAACAAACGAAACAGGTCAAAGAGATTAGGCCACTTTATCAGCATGCCCAGACGAGTATTTGTTTGAGTGTGTGTGTGTGTGTGTGCAACCAAACATGCCCTGCCAGATCATAAAGCAACACACCTCCTTCTCCTACTGCCCTCTGCTCCCTTCATTTACTTCTCTGCCTCAGCTCCTTTTGCCGACTGCATTTCGGGTTACTCTTTTGTTTGGTTTACCTTTTTTTTCCTCCGTCTTGTGGCACCGGCGCTAAGTCAAAGTAGCAAGCGCCGCATGTTAAACATGTTCCAGAACACGGCACAGCAAAAAGAACATGCCAAGCGTTGCACTCAAAGAAAGTGTGGACTATGAAATACCCTGTACAAACATAAGTTGTGTTCAACTGATTCTGTTAAACCCCAGTATGAGTATATATACATATTAGCGAATACTTCTAATAAATATACCCTATATATATTCCACTCGTAAAAGTCTAGCTTCTGTTTTCTAATTAATCATTTGCTTCCTATATAAAGTTTATACCCTTTTTAAGCCTCACTAGCTTGTACAGGGTATTGAAAAAGTAACGATTTGAAACGATACAAAAATGAAACGCAACAAGCCAAACGGAAACGACGGCACAGCGACCCCAGGCTGACTATGCAGGGCCCGTCCCGATGCCCGTTGCCCGTTGCCCGTTGCCCGTTGCTGGCTTTGTGGGACCACCTGCAATGTGCTGATAAACACACGCACACACACACACACAGAGGCCGTGTGTTCGTTGATAAATGAAGACGCCGGCGCTACACACACACACAGACACAAACATAAAAAAGAACACACAAAGATGCAGATACAAAGATACAAAGATACAGATACAATTGCAGTTGCAGCAGCTTTTAGGGCCCCCTTTTTGTGGGCGTGGCTTTGTTGTTTTTTTTTTTAGGCCCTGTGCGACATTATCAAATGTTTGTATCGTTCGTATTCTGTTGTTCTTTTGTTTTCCTGTTATGCGATTGTATCCTGCTGGGACCACCTTCATTCACAAACAAATCCATTGGCGCTCCAATAAATTGCCCAACTTATTTGTGCGTTTATATTGTAAGTTCTTATTGGAACTTTCTACAGCATTTGGATGGTTTATGCCCTTCTCTTTTGACAGTTAATGAACCTGGTTCAAGTAACCCGATATCGGAATTGCACATATGTATATCTAATTTATGCGATTTTTTATTTCATTTAACACACTCAAATGCCATAAAAAACCCACTCAATATGTTTAAAGAACACGAAAAACAAACCAAAAAAAAAAATAGAAAAAATAAAACTAAAAACTGGCAGCGATCAAATACTGCTCAGTAGCCACACGGCCGGACAGCTGGCGACGCTGGCGTCGTCTGATTAATCACAATCACAGATTAAGCGCCGGCGCGAGACAGCGACAGCTAAAATTGTGTAGGGAGCGCCAAAGCGGCACGTGTGTCCACCTGGAGGAGGAGGGGGAGGAGAAGAAGGAGGAGGAGGTGGAGGTAACAAGTAACAGGTAACAGGTAAGAGGGGGGAAGCCTCGAACTATAAATACTATCCGCAACTGAACTAAGCTCAACTCAGGGTTGTGTGTAAAAGGTGAAGGTTAACAAGTTGCAGGGTGAAACTGTCGAAACAGCAAGCAGAATAGAACAAAAACAGTTAGCAGCTGATACAATTCTATGGAAATGATCTTGAAACTAAAATAAAATAAAAAAAAACTAGATTAAGAATGCCTTGATTAATGCTGCGATCGGCCAAAGACAACTAAACTAGTTACAATGCGAGCTACCTTATATATACTCCAATAGCAATTAACTAAGAGTTATTTGTATTTATTCTGCTGCTAATCAAGGCTATTTATTATATAAACAAAAGTAAGTCAAAGTAGTTTACTATATGTATTTTAAATTTATCCTTTTGCCTTCTTCACTCACCTGACAGTCCTTCTCTGAGTCCAGTCACAGTTTCCATTTGTATCATGTTTATCATCACAATCAATACGAGCGTACAAATTGTGCCCAGAAAAGTTGTTCGGCTCCTGTTGATCCTTTGACATTGTTGTTTTGTCCTCACTGGTGGTTGTTGTTGTTGTTGCTGCTGTTGGCCAGTTGAAGAAGACGTAGAACATTTCCACATGGCGTTAGATTTGCAACACATTTTCGCAGTTTGTTGGCTCAAGTTCACAGAAATTTGCATTCGTTTTTATTACTAGAAAACAACAACAAATATTGTTGTATTCCTGGTAGCAGTTGTTGTTTTCCTTGTTGTTGTTGTTGTTGCTGTTGGCTGCTGCTCTTGAAATATTGCTGAAAAATTAGTGTTAAAAAAAGATCAAGCCGGTCAGTTTAAAAATATACACAGAAGGCGCCAATATAAAACTTAAAATAGCAGCAATAATTTCTATATTTTTTTTTTTGGTTTCTATTATTTTTTTTTTTTGTTTAGAAATTTGTGTGTGTGGTGTTGTTGTTTGTGTGTGTTTGTGGTGCAGGTGTTTCGTACAACTTGTGGACGTTGTTGTTGTTGTTGTTGTTTTGGTTTTGAAAAACTGCGAGATAAATTTGTGGTACGGGATAAATTAATGCAAGCTGGTCGTCAGTCAGTCAGTGAGACGGTTCTGATCCGGCCAAAAGATTTGCACTTGCCGCCTAAGGTCTAAACAGAAACCATTTGCCGCTAACTGATTTGTTGTTGTATTTTCGAGGTTTTTCGGCTTTTCGAATTTTATGATGCCCATCAAGAAGAGGGCCGGGCCGGGCCCGGACCAGAACAGCACCGACCAGGCCCGACACACATTTTACTATATTGGTCGCTTACTATATACGGAATTCTGCGAATCATTTTGGCCCGGTCAGCATCCATCGATTTTGCACGTACGCACAACAACGATGGCCAAACTCCGTTGGCCATATTTCGCTCTCTTTGTCGATTTGTCTTTATGGCGGCTTTAAGGTGTTAGACAACTTGGACATTATTAGTTGCGATTTATGAGCATGTGTGTGCGTGTGTGTGTGCGAGTGTGTGCGAGTGTGTGCGTGTGTGTGTGTGGTACAGGTAACGCCAGCTGATAGATTGTATGTGTGGTGTTCTTTGTTGTACGCCGGGTCATAAAAATGTTAATGATTTTTGTGTCTGGCGCCAGGCAATATTGTAATGCTTGTTTGACTTATAATTAATTTCATTTTGTGTTGCTCTCCGCATAATTTTTTATTATTTTTATTATAACAACAACGAAAACAAATACCACATCAAATTTTTTTTTTTGGCCAACTTTATTGATTGTTTCGCTTCAAAGTGGCGCCAAGACTTGCCGAAAGCGGATGCTAAAATAGAACTCGAACTCGAACTGGAACTCAATAAACAATGAATCAGTCAGGTATATATGTATATATATATATTGCCAAATATAGCATACCTTTTATATTTATTAGACCTTAAGTTGCGATTGCCTTAAAGATTTAGTATTGCAAACTAAAAGATCGATGAATCAGACTGCTGCTTTTTTTTGTCTACATTCTACTCACACACACACACACAGAGTTACCTATAAAAGCACAGTCTCTTTCTCACTCTCTCTCTCTCTCTCTCTCTCTCTCTCTTTCTCTTTGTGATCTATAATGACGCACCCTGGTCCCTGGCTGCATTGTCATGCACCGAACTGTGAGATTGTCATGCCAAAAGCGGTGCTTGACCTAACAATGTTATAACAGACAGCCAATTAAAAAATTGTCACACAAAACTGATAGCACTGTGCATATACTATATAAAAAGTACACATACAATTTAAATACCTATACATATACATACATATATACATGTGTATATGTAAATTTCTGCAATTGATAAGATTGACAACAACTCGAGAGTATAGAATAGAATAGAATAGAATAGAACGGAACTTTATTTAAGCTGGAAACAACGTTGTTTGGCTGTCTGTCGTTGTTCCCATTGCTGATTAGCTGCAATTTGTCACTGCAATGCTGTTGACAAGGACAATGCACAAGTATTTTATATATAGAACTATATATATATATATATATATATATATATAAATCGTCGCTATGCAGCTGTCTTTCTAGAACTCTTTGTCTATACCGTGTCATTCTGCAAGTTTCAAGGGGTTATTTTGTGCAAGGACACAGTTTGCTTTATTATTTAGTATTTTGTTTTTTTTATTTTATTATTATTATTTTATTTTAAACATACTTGGGAATTATTTGCAAAACAAAAACGCACTTTGCAATTAATTTTAAAGGGTATTCAAATCCACTCAACATGCATTTACTTGATTTCTTGTTAGATATAATTCGATTAATGCAATTTACAGGGAATATAAATTTAACAACATGTTAAAATAGCTTTGCGTTTTTTTTTTTACAAAATAAGACATGGGAATTGATCATGCAAGAAAACAAAGTACTTAATTGCCTTATGAATAAAGTGCACGAGTATAAATCTATTTAAAATACAGAAGTCGAATACAAGTTTAATTTATTCAATATTCGTATTGTAAGTGTTACAAAATAAAAATTTAAATTAAGTTGCTCAATTCCAAATTTGTTCACACTTTGAACTTTGTCACAGAATCTTTGATAATTTAACCTATTATTGTAAAATGTTGCTCGTTTAATTGTCTAAGATCAAATTATTTGATTGTATAATGTGATTTATATAACTGCAATTTATTGTAATTGATCCATATTATAAAATAATAAATAATAAATATCTGATATTTATTTTAAGTTCGAAAATCAAATAATAAGTTAATCGTTTTTTGGATATGTTTTTTTATAGTTTTTTTGTATATACTAAAGTATTTATTTTTAGAACTTAGAATGGTTGTATTTGATTTTAGTATCAATATTTTGACAACGATTTTTGTGAGAGAATTTATGCAAATCCTTTTGGAATTTATTTATTCAGTTTTTCATATCAAATAATCAGCAAATGATAAACATTTAAAACATTAAAGTTTTTGATAAATTCTTTCATAATTTATAGTTTGAACTTACTGCGTAGCATTTTGAAATAAAACGCGATTGTTGTGTAAACAAAACATTGTAACGAGATGAACTCTAGAAATCAAAAGTCAGCCAAAACACTCAAAAGCTACGCAATTTAATATATTTTTGGGTTTTTATATATATATTTTTTTGTAGCTTTTATTCATGCTCTTTGTACTTTGGGAACTTAAGAACACACGCGCTGGCATTGAAGTGGCAAAAAGCCCAACAATAGCGATAGTTTTGTTGTCGAGTATCTTAACCACAACTTCAATGAGAACCTTGTACTTGGTGCTTATCGTGTGGCCCAAAAAAAAAACAAAATAAAATAAAAAAAATAGTTTGTTTTTATATGGGAAATATTTGAATCTGAGGTTGATGTGCGCTTGAGAGCACTTGTTGTGGCCCCAGCTCGTTTATAAATAGATATATAGAGCTGGGCTATTGGCAGCTGGGTAAAAATTAGCGAGCTTTTTAATTTAAGACAAGTTACTATAAACGCTTTTGATTTAAGGGGGGGGGGGAGGGGGGGGGGGGGGGGGGGGGGGGGGGGGGGGGGGGGGGGGGGGGGGGGGGGGGGGGGGGGTTGCCTGATTATGGGGTTTCGGTTACAGTTTGTAACTGAGACGGGTGGGCGGAATTCTAATGCCGTCGAGCTGGCGTCAAGCTGGCGTCAATCCGGCAATTAAGTTAAGCGACTCGCGGCCTGTCCCTTTTTGATGGCCCAAAGGGGCGCAACAAATTGCTTCGAACCAAAAAAAAAATATATATATATATGTATAAACACACAAGCAAAGGGTTCAAGCAGGGCACGCCGCCGCCGTCGTCGTCTGTCTAGACCAGGTCTAATGATGTGCGGTAGGTAGCAGTCACAGGTAGCCAGTCAGCCAGCCAGCCAGCCAGCCAGTCAGCCCTGTTGCCTGTTTTGCGGGTAGGTGCGTGCAGGGCTTATCGCCCCTAACTGCTGCCAACTGAATTCCACTTAAAAACTTGGCCATTAGGCGTGCTGCAACTTTTGCTGCCAATTACGCGTATGTTGTGGCCCAGAATTTCTTCTTTGTTTTTTTTTTGTTATTTTTTGTTTTTGGCTTGTCTGTCGCCGGCGCTGCCTTTAATTCAATTAACTGTGGAATTTTATTCGGATCGTAACATTAAAGCTAAAGCCCAAGATCAGACGTAAGCCAAAAGGGAACTGGGCACAGATGATAAGCAAATGGCGCCAACAACAACAAGAACAACAACAACAACCACTTTGGCAAATCATGCAAATTGCACAGCAACAAAAACAACAGCTGCTACAACAAGTAAGAAGGCTCTAGGTGGGTGTAACCGACTGGGAGATACTCTAGAGTGAGAACAAATAATGTGGCTGGAATTAATATGCGTATTCTTAACAAGAACTTCCTGTAATAAATTTTACTGTCTAAAAAACAAGGCTTAAAAACTAAAGAAGAGATTTACGTATAAATACTTTATGCAACTGTATATGCTTTATTTTGCCTCGCAAATAACACTTCACAAATCCACCCCCTTTTAACTTATTTATTCTGTTTACAGGGTATACAGAAAAACTACAAGACACGACTCGTATCTGGCTAACAACGCGAACGATCAACGAGCTCTGCTCTGCGGGCTCCGCTTGGCAACTTGGCAACTAATTTCAATAGATTTGCATATTGAAGTCAGTTTGCCACAAACAATGAGACGGCTAAAACGCACATTTGTCAACGTTTTTGTGGGGCTCAGCATGGCCGAAAGGCCACAACAACGCTATTGGTACAATTTAATGCGACAAGCGGCGATTACAACTACAGCAAATGAAGACAACAACGTTGACGATTGCCCAACCAACAACAATAGACAACAACAACAACAACAACAACAACAGCGGTTAACAAAATTTATGCTTGTATAGCCCTATAAAGGGCCAGGCTCTGACTGCAATTCGAGATTGAAAAGCGACATAATAAAGACACAACACACAATACGGCTAAGAACACAGGCAGACAGTCAGCCAGGCCATTAGCCAGAGCTGAGTTCTTATTGAACCTGTCTTTTGGCTTTATGGCAGTCACTTTAGTTGCAATCGGTGCCACAACACTCGATCAATAAACTCATAAAAAAAAATAACCTGAACGAGGCTTTTTCATAAATCTCTTAAATGTTCGGCCAAAATGTGCCAAATTCCATTCACACTTCATAAATGTTTGTGTACTTCAGTTAAATGCAAGCTGTCTTGTTATGCAATGATTAAGCACTCAATCACAATCACAGTAAACACATAGGTACAGTAAAGCTTTGAAGAGCTAACAAGCTCAAGGGGACTTGCAGAAATAATAAATTGCAAAATTAATGCAAGAAAAATAAATTATAAAAAAATAACTGCAAAATTGAAAATGGATGCAAATATAGTTTAATTTAAAGCTTAGAGTAGTGAAGATAATTCAAACTAAATTTAATTGTATATAATTAAAAGTAAGTGATAAAGATTGATTCTGTTTATGATAGAAACTCTTCCAGAGGAAGAAAGTTTATATTATGTAAGCCTTAGATTATTCAACTTTAATAACAACTTTCACTTTATTTAATTACATTTTTAAAAGTAGTCAAAAATTGAATACAATTTAAATCTTAATTAAATCCACATCAAGATTTTTTATAATCTGTAAAAATACAAAAACACATTTATCATTTTATCCAAGCTTAACTGATTGATCAGAGTTAGCAAGCATTAGAATGATCTTAAGAGGGCTTCGATTGGTTGTTGGCCCGTTTTGGGCAGACTGGCAATTGGCAATTGGCAATTGGCAATTGGCAATACATGAACTTTTACTTAGTCATAGCGATACGAGCTGCACAATTGTCGCAATCTGGTCCAACTTTGCCATATTTGTATATGCAAATAGCCCACACACAACACAACTGTCACACACACACACACACTCGTACACACACACACTCGCTTTATGAATATATTTAAGTTACTCATGTGGTTAATTAGAAATGCTCAGCATTGAAGAGGCATTGTTGAAATTTGAGTATTATTATTAGCAATTTTACCGCAAATTCTATAAATAGAACAGCACAACAATTAATTGATACAACAGACAGTGTATAAAGTCGCATTGTAGTTTGTCATATTTATAGAGCGGCACAGTTCGGGGCGGATCAGCCAACTGACAATACTTATTCAATTCAATTTATGCGGAAGCCCAGCAAATGCTTTGCCAAAGTCTTTTATTTTATTTTATTTTATTTTACTTTATTAATAATAATGAAGGGGTGCCACAGCTGCTGGGCCAACATTCCACAATGGAACAGTTGAGCGTCGAATAAAAAAAAGATTTTCAAACAATTTTTTGTGTTTGTGTTTATTGTGCAATTATTTTTTGGGCGAAAGTTAATCAAAATAACATATAAAAATGTTTTTTTCGAAACCGGATTTATTGATTGGAAGATGAGCACCGTCCACTGCCAGCAACAGCAGCAGCTGTAAAAAATTTTAGAAATACAGAGAGAGGAAAACATATACATATATATAAAAAAAAAAAAAAAAACTGAAGACAACA
Organism: Drosophila lacertosa; assembly: GCA_004143845.1. Classification (NCBI taxonomy): domain Eukaryota; kingdom Metazoa; phylum Arthropoda; class Insecta; order Diptera; family Drosophilidae; genus Drosophila; species Drosophila lacertosa. The sequence continues at coordinate 20,815 of SCDZ01000537.1, read as the reverse complement.
ACAAATTAGACGATATATGGGAATTCCAGCGTGTGACGCGACAAACCCGAAATTTCGCCGTTGTTGATCTTCGTCTTATAAATACTATATAAGTTTGTATGTATATATATAAGTATATAAATTTTGCTAGCCGCTTCTGGCACATTTGTTTAATGACAATGCACAAAAGCGGCAGTCAGCTCTTTAAATTATGCACAAAAATGCCAACTGATCGAATAGAAAAATTGTCTAGAAACAATTTACTACCAAATATGTGTTTATGGCATTTCGCCTAAAACCGAAACAAAACATGTTTTTATTTTTAGTGTACCCTACATGCAAAAAGAAATGTTAAGAAATTTTGGGGGTAATATAAAGTTTGTAATTATTGAAAAAAGATGCATATTTTCTTGATAGTTTAGTTTGACAAATATTTGATTTAATTTATTCAAATGTTGCCTCATGCAAATCTTTTGTATATTAACTTGTTTACAGGGTAACTGCCAGTTAAATACTCTCGACTAGGTCACGCATGCTACTTAGTTGTTGTTGTTGTTGTTGTCTAGCGCTTGTGTGTGTTTGTGGCATATGACGTCGACATTTATAGTATGTAGATATTATTCAACAATCAAAATGGTTTTCACAGTCAAATTTATTGATTAACACGCAAATGCGAATTGTTTGCATATTTTCGTTTTGTGTTCCAAAAGACAAACAACATCAAGACACACAAATCGACAGATACATAGACAGAGACACAGATACTATATAGACGATAATAATGGATCGCACAGTTGGAAGGAACGGGCGTGTTCTATGTTTTGTTTTGTTTGGTTTCACATCTTTTTTTTTTCTTCTTTTTTTTTGTATTTTTTTTTTCTTTCTTGCTGAAATTGGATATGCCATAAAATGTTACTTATAAGTATGCTAACCGTGGAGTATACAAATTCCAGTGACATGATTCAGTTGCTTGCACACTTCCGTTTGCCAGAGAGAGAGAGAGAGAGAGAGAGTGTGAGAGAGAGAGAGAGAAACGGGTTCAAAGTGCATTCGCTTATCTGTCCCCCATTCAGTCTCAGTATGTGCAGAATATGAGATTGTGACTTTTAGTTTGGTTCGTTGCCAGAGTCTTTCGTTTGGTATTTTTCTTTTATACCATAAACCCATTGGAAAAGCCTAAAGAGGGTTAATCAGTTTGTGCTTATGTATGTAACACACAGTGGGAATCATTTTATGATTCTGTTAACTATATTTACTCTAGGTTAACTTCAGTAGGAGTCCAATTTTCATCTGGAGAGACTATAACAGCTAGATCCACCCAATTTGGTTTAGATACTCGTAAGGATTACACATAGATTTAAATGCTCTGTTTAAGTGAAGGACGACAACTGTCTGCAGAGTATTCGCTAGTCAGGCACACCCGACCAGGTTGTTTATCGTATTTTTTTATTCTGATTTGTCTGCTTTGTTGGCCGTCTGTTGTCTCGTGGTCTCGTGTTTAGCTGTTTGGACGACTCCACACACAGATCCGTATCGCTTAATGTGTCTGTTAATTCACGTTGATGTGCTCATATATCTTTTGTGCTACGATTTCGATGTTCCGACTCTTCGACATGCGAGTCGAAAAGGGGCAGGGGCAGGGGCAGGGAGGGGGGCTGTGTAGCACAGACCAGCAGATAGCACAGATCCCCGGGCCAGACAAGTGACCGCCTGTGTGACAACGACCACTGTGCTGACCACTTTGAGGTTCCATGTGAAAACGTGTTGCAGTTGTTAAAGCAATTGTTGTTAGTCTTCTTGTCATTGTTGTTGCCCTTGTTGTTGTTGTTGTTGTTGTGTAACTGCAACCTGCAAGCTGCGCACAGTTTGCTCAACGTGACGTTTAAACTTGCCACAGAGTTTGTCTACATTTTATTATTTTGTAGCATTATCATTATCGTCACGAGTGTGTTAATTGTGTGTATTACTATAACTGAAATATATGTTAACTAAATATTCTGGACTTATGTGCTCTAAATAGTACAAAAAATCCCCTTATGTGTGATATGCAAACTTAGCGAGAAATCATATTTTGTTAATAAGTTAAGATTTGTTGCCAAGTGAGAATTAAAAGTTGTTATAGCTTAGTCAATAAAAATAAAATAGTTCTTAATAATTTTGGTGGAATCTTATAAATAGCTATGATAACAATTGACATATATTATATGTTAGTTAACCAACAGTTTATATTTAAGGAGAGCAGCATAATATTTCTCTATATATTTATTCCCCCCTTTGAGAAAAGTCAACCCTATTTTGCTGCACTTCTCAGCATCCTTTGCCAAATAGTCTGCATTTTATTTCAGGTCATGCAAAGATTCTCATTCTCATATGCGAAGTTTATTTTGCTGCCACTTGTAAATAAACATTTATCTTGGCTCGTTACTTTAATAGCAATTGCTGTTAGTCAAGCTTGATTAAGATTACTAATACGCCGCGTGGTGCCTTCTGACTGTGTGTGCATGTTGTCGGTTATTTACTGGCTGCCATTGCAGCAGCTTGCCAGACAAAATGGCGGCAACTGCAAATACACACACACACACACACACTTGTACATACAGACTGCATGTTGTGTGTGCCATTTAACTTGACAAGCTCATTTGTTGCAGCAGCAACAACAACAGCAACAACAACAACAATCAACAAATTCGTGTGTGCGTTGCAAACAAGAACATTTGTTTACAATATTTATTCATTTATTTATTTACTAACGCATTCTTACTGCCCGCTCCGACAATGTCAGCTACATTTGGCATTCAATAACAAAAATGCTAAATTAATAAATATGTAAACAATTTCAGTTGAATTTTGCTTAAATTTAAACTTATTTATTGTTTGACGTTGTTTAATATAATTTAATATATTCTTTAATTTACTGAGTATCTTTTAGTCAAAACAACCTGCACCTGTCTCTTAATGTATGCGTCATATTTAAGCCGTAAAAGTTATTGCATAAAGAAATCAGATCAAATCTTGGGAAACTCTTCGGCCAATTTGATGTTGCCTGCCAGCTGCCATTAGTAGGCCCACAAATTATGATGATGAGACAATGATCAGATTATCGGATGCTGACGGACTGTAAAAAATGTCTTAAACTGTAGGCTCGACAAGTTTGCTGTTGAGGCTTTTAGCTTGTTTCATTGGCGACTCGGGCGTTATTTATATGTAAATGTATTAATGGGCATTTATGTATTTCTTATGCAAAATTTATGAAACTTATAAAACTAAAACATCAAAATGGAAGCAAAATTTGTGATAATCATATGTTAATATCAAAACTGATGCCGATGCTGCTGCTGCTGCTGCTACTTCTGCCTTAAGCATATTAAATTATGTATCTATGTGCGCGTGACTATGCCCTATAAAAAAACTATATAAATATACATATATACAAATGCCTGTACACTCATATACATACATATGTACATATATCTAATTTGGTAATGAGAAAATTATACTTCTGCAATATATGTATATATATATCGGTTTCATCATGTGACAAACGCTTTAAAATTTGACAGTATAATGTTTTGTGATCAGAGAGAAAACTGTTTGGGTAGGAAAATAAAAGTATTTATGGTATAAATTTGTGTACCTAAAACTATATGTTACGCACTTTAAATTGTAGTACAACATATTTATGAGTCGGGTTGAAAAGCAGAGAATTTCGTTATCAGTTTAAGATTTTGGCGACCTTGGACAACGTTTGAACTTGATTAAGGTATAAAATATATATTTTTGATTTTTTTGGACCAGCATAAAACGCACAATTTATTTTTATAATTCCAATGCTGTTAGCTTAATTTAATTTTTTTTTATAAACTAAATATATTACTTATTTAAAAGTAGCTCTAAGTTGGCTAAAGAAAATTGTTATAAAATGTATAAACTAAGGCCAGCTTTCAGTGCAATTGTGTGTAGGCTTTTAATAGCTTCGTTAACAGCACAATTTATTTAGTTTACCGTTATAATTAGACACAAACTAAATGAAACAAAATCGTTAACTGAAATCGCCATAAAGGGCTTTAGTTCCCATACGCCCAATATATACTCTGACTTTGCGTGGGCGCCTCAGCTCGTTGAGCTTTTTTAGATAAAAGTGCACCAATACAAAAGCAAATTAAACAGCACACACTCACACACACACATTAACAGTTGCTGCACGCCGCACAGTCTGCCACAAATTTTCGGTGTGCTATTTATAGGCTTATCAGAATTTTCATTGGCTTCGCCATTATTTTTTTTGTAAATATTAATTAGTTTGTATACGATTGCAACAAGAGCAACAACAAAAAAAAAAAGGAAGGCAAACAAATTGGTTCAGTTTTGCGTGTCATGGCGAAATTATCACAAGAACGCCGTATGTGCCAATCTGTGTGTGTGTATAAGTGGGTGTGTGTGTGTGTGTGTGTGTGAGTGTATGCTGTGTGCATGACGCAGACAGCGTCTGAGTGCGGGGGGCATGGTGAAATTGCAACGCAGACAGAGACGCCGACAACCTGCGCGATGACGCATGGCCATTGTGTGTGTGTGTGTGTGTGAGTGTGTTTAGTTGAGGCATATGAGACATATGGCGACAACAAAGCTGACGTCATGACGGCTGCTGGCAAAGAACTACCCCCAAATTGAGCGCACAGCCACTTGGCCCAGTTGCCCCCCAAACACACACTTGCCACAACAAACTAACAACCAGCAATTACAGCCGCCGGGAACAGCTTGAAGTGAACAACAAAACAAAATAAAAAAAAAATAAAAAATAAAGAAAGAAAAGCGCAGCAAGCAGCTGTGCAGGCATCAAAAGCCAAGTCGGAGTCGACGTTCAGTTCACATCCCACGCAGTCAATTAAGAGTGCGCCTTTGGCTATTGGGTTACACTTCAACTTGCGCTAACTGTCAGAGTCAGAGCCATATTCATTTGGGGGGGTTTTTTGTGGTCAGCATTTAAAATTATTTATTAGTGGCAACAGCCGGACGGACAGGCGGCAAAGCGGGCCCAAAGAGCTGCTGCAGCTAACTGATGGCACAGTTGGCCAGCCAGCCGGGGCGTATCAAATGTTTTGCTTCGTTGTTGTTGCTGTTGTTGGTTTTTGGCTAGAGAGAAGCTCTCTTGTCTTTTGGGTTTTGCCAGTCAAACGAGCCAAGCCGGCCCAGGCGAACGCGTTTAGAGCGGCAAACGGCGCTTGCCGCTTGGCGACAGCAATTTACCTTTAAGCGAATGCAAAAGTATGCGTAAAAAAAGTAGTCAACAACAGCAAAAAGCAACAACAACAACATCAACAACAACACAATTACCCCAAGAGAGCTGCGACTGGCCGAGTCTATAAATAAGCCAAAAGCCAAAAGAAGCGCCATAAATCATAGGAAGACACACGAGTGCCGAGTTATTATGCGATCATATTTTAATTGCCGGATTATTATTATGCTGAGGACACAGCAACGACAACGACAACGCCAACGACAACGACAACGAGCTCCAGACCGAATGGCAGTTCCAGTGGCAGTGCCAATCCCAATCCCAATCCGAATCCGAATCCGAGTAACAATCCCAGTGCCAGTCCGAGTTGCAGTCGCGACTGCAAACTAGACCAAAGCAAACAAAACACCTGCAGACCGCCTGTCTCTGGTCGTGTCTATGGCTGGGACAGGTGCGTGCACCGAAATAAAAAAGAAAGAAAGAAAAACAACAAAGCCACAAAACCACAACAAAAACAAGAAAGTCTATTAAAATGTGCAGCTGAAAGAAGTTTAAATACTCTTCTTAAAGATAAGTTGCCAAAGACTGCCCGAGTTTATAGCAATTGATCTTTATAATTTTGCAACATTATCATCAATTTTTTATAACTATAAGGCAGCTGTGTAAATAATTTAAGTGATCTAAAACATAATCGAGTCAAATGTCGAACACAATCAAACTTTCGATGGTTAACTTAACGAGCGAATAATTTGTTTAAATAAAGCTTTGTCATTTGTATAAAAGACGATTCAAAGATAACAAAATTTAATAGCTCTACGAAAACATATGTATAAAAGCGATTAAACGTATTATACATATATAAATTCAGTTTTTATAACTATTCTGATGAAAAGAACAAGCGGCGATTTTGTAGCCTGATTTTTATCTGATTTTTACCCAACAAATTATAAAAGACAATTATTTAACTGCCTATTCATGTTTTGAATTTAATTTAATTTATTTAAATTTTTTTTTATTAATTATTTGCTTTTGGCAATCGAAAATGTCTCAATTAACGAATAGAGACATTTAAATGGGAACGAAATCTTTTATACATAAATATGTAAATTTAAAGGAAGACGTAGAATATACCCCGTAAAGATTACTTTATTAAAAGTTTGACTTGCATTGGAAAAGTGTGTGAATATTTAAATTATTTAATTGTCAACTATCTTTACTTTATGCACACTTTACACAAGCTGTAACATATTTAAAATACCCTCTGTGTAAGGGTGTAATAAACTAAAATGCAGTTGCAGTTGCAGTTGCAATGTGGAGCCTGCAACTGAGCAAACGAGTTGAGTTGTTGTGTGTGTGTGTGTTGTTGTTGTGGTTGTGCGTGTGTGTTAGCAAAACAGGTATGGTTGCATTTTTACCATAAAGCGAACAGCAACAACAACAACTACAACAACGACAACAGTAAAAAGCAACACCTAGGCCCAGAGAGCCTGTCCAATTGTCGTTGTCGTCTAAGCCCGGCTGACTGTCATCCAACTCTGCCTACTGTCCAGCCAGCCAATGTGGCCTCTATATATATATATATTTTTATGCATATATATATGTGTGCTGTCCAGACTGTCTGTTCTGGCCAGATATGCCAGCAAATGTCTGCATTCATATTTACTCCGTAAGCCATGTTAAAGCCCCCGCAGGCCACAGTCTCCAGCAACGAGTCCCATCCCTCACTCTGTGCCCACTTTTCAGATATTACTGCGTGCGCAGTTATTACCAACATTTCTTTCCATTTTTTTTTTATATTTTTTATATTTTTTTTTTTTATTACATTTGTTTGCCTCTGCTTGATGTCATTTATTTCTTTTGCTGTAATTCTCTGTTACTTTGTTGTCTTTAATGAATGCATTGTAATTCCTGAAGTTTCAGAGCAGCACATTGGGCGACAGGAAATTGTTATCGTCTTTATTTGTTGTCCATGCTCTTTTCGCTATTAAATAGGTATATCATCATATATTGGGTCAACTCAAAGTAATTGCATTTAAAACGTGATCTTCACTCACTTACTGGGAGATATGTGCATTTATATATATGGGGCATGCTAAATTTGACACATCGTTACTAATGAGCTAAACAATATGATTCATGGCACAGGCTACTCGTGTGTATCTGTCAATAGTAAACAATAATGTGCCACTGTGATTGAGTTGTAGAGCTTTGAGTACCTTGTAATTGTGAAATTCAAATGACAGATACCATCTATTAGCAAGGTATTTAGTATTTTTGCGTAATACTCAATATATTTATTGTTTGTGTACTGCCTGCTATCAAATGCCAATCATGATAAAGTAACTAACTAACTAGTCGATTATAGTTTGAACTTTGCACCATGAATTTGCCTTTCAGTTGGGTTTTGCGGTCTGCCGAATTATTGGAATTTCCTAAAAATGTTTAATTTTTAAATCTAATTCATTTCAAAATCTTTGATGCCATAAATAACATTCAGTAGATTTGTGCTGAATCAGCATGAAGAGCTAAAGCATATTATAATCCACTTGCCTTTTTATTTACTTAAATCTCCAAGGCCCGTTTTTTCACTGTCTTCATATTCATAATTTTGTCGCCAAACATTTGTGCAGAATTCAAAAAAATTTCCACACAAATTGCGAAAATTTAGTTCCGGCCAAAGTTCGATCAACAAAATTTTTTCAATTTTAAATAGTTGTGGAAGACATTTTTTCATTCATTTCATTTTAAAATATATATGTATGTACCTTTAGAGCATTCATTTACATCGTCAATTGATCTTTGTGTTAGATTTCCACGAACTCATGTAATATATCAATAAGATAAATTGATGACACACTTTCAATTTGTTTAACTTCTCTTATTATCTTTATTTACTTTATGAATCCCATTTACTTTCGCCCCTTTGTTCTTTCACTATAGGACACTGATTCACTAATGAACATTGAAATCTGTAAGGGGTACTCGAATGCGTGAGAATCGCAGAGAAAGGCTGAATGTAAGAGAGGGAATATCATTTTCCCTTTCTCTTTTCGCCCCCACTCTGTGAATGAAAATCCCATCTATGCTTTTTCTTTTAAGAAAATCATTATTTATTATAGTTTAAACATATTTTGTGAATTTTTTCCTCTGGTACTTTATTTAATTCGTAGCATGTAAAATTGTCTTCTGTAATTTTATGCTTAACTGACTGCAAAAGCAACAGCAAACCCTAAAGACAAACTCAACTGTAAATTTCCGCCTTATAAATTATGTGTACAAAATTGTATGCAGATTTCTTAATTGCTTACAGTAGGTAGGTAAATAAAAAGGCGAACATATGTTTGAATAATAATTCGAGCTGCTTTGATTCTAACTCTCGATTCATTTCACAATTGACGTACATGACGTACATTCATAAATTCTTTAACTGAACACGGACTGGACGCAGGCGCGGAAGAAGGGTGCAAGGGGCGGGGCAACAGAGATAGGCCGTACGTAAGAGAAGCCTTCAAAAAAAAAAAATGCTCGGAGAAACGTTGTCTCACGCGCGCTCTCGCGTGTCTCTCGTAAAATGTGATAATAGTATTCAAACAATTAAACAATTTTCGCAAAATGTTGAAACAACGAAAGAGGCAAACGCTACCCTCTGGGCGGGGGCGTGGGGCGGCAGGGTGGACGCGGCAGGCAGGCAGGCGAGCAGGCAGATAGCAAAACGTTTATATGTTCTCATTATAATAAAACAAAATCGCGCTCTACACGTACTTATTGTCAGGCAATAACAACAACAACAATAACAAACAGCGAAAACACAACGAAAATAATAAAAAAAAAAAAGATTAATTACAAAAGAAAAGTAAAGAGGCAAAGTTTACCCGTAGAATCGACTCCCAGATGTGACGGTGGTGCGGCGGTGCGGCGTTTTGGCGGTGCTGGGCAATCGACTTGACTTTCAGCACAATTGCAGGAACGTAGACGAGGTGGCGGCGACGGCGACGACGACGGCGACGGCGACGGTGGCGATGGCAATGTAGACGGCAACGGTGCTGGAGACGAGTTGAAATTGGCGGCGGCGCAGGCAGAATCGAAAATTAATTATGCTTGACATGTTGCCGGACCGAGGAGCAGCAGCGGCAACGGCGAACGAGGGGACGAGGTGTCGGAGGATGTGGTGCTGGAGCTGCTGCTATTGCTGCTGGAGGCGGAGTCGCTGTCTACTAGTTGTTGTGTTGTTCTTCTTGTTGTTGTTGTTGTCGATATGAATCGCATTTTCAATTGCTTTGTGCGACTGCGGCTACTCTACGGCTATGGCTACGGCTACGGCTGTTCACTGTCCGTCTGGCTGTTTTGTTTTTAATATCAATTTGTTTGTTTCTCAAGGCACAACAGCCGCAATAGCGGCGGCAACGGCAACACTTAATATACACGCATCGCGCACGCTTTTCATTTCAATTTTTACAATTTTCTTTCTTTAATTTGGCAAATAATTAATTGCTTTCGCGCCACGTGCCACACACGAACACAGACACACACACAGAGACGACGAAACACACGCGTACGCGCACTGGCAAAAAGTCACTGTTGGATTTCCGCAGGATGTGTAAAATTACAGATTACGCATACGCCACGTTGTGCAGCAGTTGAGCTTAGCGTGTCTTAATTTATTGTCTATTGTCTATTGTTTTTGCTTACTGCTTATTGTTTTTTGCTTTGATTCAAATACAAATGCAAATTCAAATGCAGCGCATGCAATTGCCAATTGCGCGCCAATTTGTTATATGTTTATTAACTTTGCTTGGCTTTTGTAAAGTACCTTTTGTAAACTAAATGCTGCACATTTTGTATTTGTTTAAAATAATTATATTATTTTTATTAAAATTTTAATTTAAATCAAAAGCACACACACAAAAAACGGCGCGATAACAAAGCTTGGATCAGCTTGAAGCTGTATTGACAGGCAGCGCGGGGGGTAGAGTTCCCTTCATACATATACAATTATATATGTATATGTATATATATTTTTGTGTATTTATATATGCTTTACGGACTTGTAATTATTGTGTTTTTTGCATAATTCAATTTCGCTTCAATATACAATTCTCTTTCTAACATGCGATCAACGTGCGACGTTGTCGCGCACGCGAGTTTTTCCCAACAGCGTGTGTTTTCCTGGTGCAGTTTTCCTCGCACAAAACTCGGCTCAGCGCTTTCCGCAATTCTCTGACCGTTCGCCGGCGCTGACAAACGAGAACTGAACAACAGCACAGCGCACGAATCGCAGCGAACTGAAACGCGACGCACGCAACGAACGCGGCGAGAGCAGCTGCTGCTGCTGCTGCTGCGAGACACGAACCGAGAGCAGCGACACGAACGCCAAAAACGAGTCGCAACCGAAGTGCTTTCGTTTGTTTCGCCGTTGTTGTTGTTCTTGTTGTTGTTGTTAACACACAGCAAGCAGCAGACGCAGCGGATTGGTTTTTCTTCTGCTTTTGAGGGGCTCGCACCGTTAAGTAGTGCCAGCAATTGGTTTGGGGTCAAGTTGAACTGAAGATGATGCTACAACAACAACAGCAACAACGAATATATTGGTACTTGTTCATTATATCATTTTATAGTGTTCATTATATGCAATTTATGTTAAATACTTGACATATTATTTATTTCTTTATTTGTAAGCGTAAATAAAGTAATTATTTGCTTTAGATTAGGAGAATGGTAACTGAAAGATATTAAACATGTTTTATTATTACATTATAATTACAATACCTACTAATATATTCGTTATATTACTTTATTTGTATTAATGCATTTTTGCTATATTTTAGTTTGTCATCCTAAACTTAGTTGCTGGTATATCATAGTATTATATTAATATTCTTGTTTGAACTGAATCAATACCTTTTCAGCTCTCTTTTCAGTTTGAAATTACCAAACACATATTATGCCTAATATATATTTAACTGGAAATTGCATATTCGTTAAACCTAAAACATTCAAAACCTAATTACATATAACAAAGCAATAAGACTAAACACATTTAGAACTTGGTTTAGAATAACCTCCATGAATATAATTTCAATTAAATGCAATCTATGTTTTATTAGTTATTAAATTCTAGCGAAAGATCTTGTTTAAGTTGCCTGTTTTGGTAACCGTTCAAAGTCCGCTTTTTTCTTCTTGGTGGCTGCTCGAATTGCTCGATATATTTTTCGGTGCTGTAATCAGAAATTGAAATTCAATTTTCAACAATTGTGCGCATTCCACGGCAGGCACGAGGTGAAACGAACACCTTGTTAACAGTTGCTGTGACACAGGTGGATGGCTCATTTACTAAACCCCCTACCCCTCCCCACCCTCCCCCTCCCCCTGCCTTTCTTCTTTTGCCCAACTCAAACAGAGCGGGCTAATAATGTTATCTCAATTTCAAACGCTTCTCGGAATTCTGCGCAGCAAATTAGAATTTTGTCAACTGGCATTTTAATATGGCCCGAACAATGTTTTCTTTGCACTGATATTGCAATGGCACGGGAAATACCATAGGAAAGACCTACAAAAAAATAGAGAGCGGCATCAATTGAAGATAGCTGCTTTTATGAATGGAATGCCAAATATGTCAGGGCAATTCAAGTTTAGCTATCCATAAAGAGCTATCATCAATTTTTTGCCAGATAAGTTTTAGTACAAGCTTATTAAAAGTTAAGACATTTAAATGCAATCAATCTGAAGGATAAATAGTAAGTATAAAATAAAACCTTTAGAAGCTTTTTATATTGAAGCTAATTAAACAATTTTTTTGTAAAAGTAAAAGTAAAATTATTTGGTACATTTATAAAACAAAATAAATAAAAATAAACCAGTTTTGGGGAAAATTCAGCCCACGGGCAAAAAGAAACAAATTTTTTGATTTCACCGTTGATTGCAAATTTTGAAATTTAACACGCGATCGACTTCAAATTTTCTGTCAAAAATGCTCATAAAATGTCGCTTGTGACGTGTTTAAGCAATTGCGGAAAATCCACTCAATTGGGTGGAAAATGGGCGCAAGTGAAAACAGGTCCATTTTCAGTTTTACAAGATGGAAAATGAATGAAATATTGACAGCTTCAATTAAGCTTAGCTCCAGCTTATACAACTTTAATTAATTATAAACTTTATCTGTTTTTAACAAAGAAAGGAATAAGAATACAATTGCCATTTTTGGTAGGTGGGTATTAAATAATGGCTAACATAAATTAACTGCCTTAGATAATATAGCTTAAACATTTCCTGAATATCTTGACCCGAACAAATTGCAAATGCCATTTACAAGGCACATAACATTTTGGAATCATGCATTAACTAAATGCAACAGCACATGCATTACAGCAGCAACAACAAGCAGCTGCATTTACTGTTAAATACAGCAACTAGCACTTAGCTGCACTTGTTCAAAAGCCACAAATCTTTTATGGCATTTGTTTCAAATGCGATAATAACACTTAAGTTGCTAAATTGTTGGCTTAAACGCAAATTAAAGACAACTTTTGAACGGGGGCGCGGATGCCAAGGGGCAGGCAGGTGTTTGTGCCTGGTATAATTTATACTTAGCCAAAACGCCAAATCAAATTGGCGAGCATTTGACATTTATGCTGAACGCTGTGAGCTGCGAGCTCTGAGCACCAAAGCCAAGGAAAAGCGCCGGCAACATAATCAAATGCCATGGAAAATGCACTCACAAGACGAGGGGGAGGGGGTGAAGGGGGTTCGAGCAAGAGATGATTTATGCACTCATTGTATAAGCCAGGTAGACATAGGCATAGACCTGGCCAAAACTCGAGCTGGCAGCTCATGGAAAACTTTTGCAGTTATCACGAATGTTGTGAACCTCAACAGTTGCCAGTTGCCAGTTGCCAGTTAAAAGTTGTTTTTCGTTTTGGATTTTTGGTTTTCCCAGGCGCACATTTTGTCACAAGAGGCTGCCATTATTTATGAGAACTTGCAGCCAGCTAACAATTTGCAAATGCCGCTGACTCGCATGCAACAACAACAACAACAACATTGTTTGGCATCATGTGGCAAACCATGACGCAGTCTATGATTTACTTATGAAAATCTAATAATTGCGCTTCATTAAATATAGCTGCTATTTGTATAGAGTACTCATTGTTATTTGTTGCTATCTGTGTTAACTGTGTTAGTGTAAACAACTTTAAAAGCAATTTGGCTGAAACGTCATTGGCAGGCCCGTTGGCTGTAAAGGGGCGTTCGAGCCACAATTTTCCACGCCACTTGAGCGTAATTAACCGTTGAGCTTCTAAGCGCTATGCAAATAGCACAACTTGTGCTACTCTCCTTCCACCCCGCCCCCTCCCTGCCCCGCCCCCTATTCATTCAGCCACCGCCCGCGTTTCTAGTGATTGCGTTCACAGTCTCTAATTGTCGTCTCTTTGGGTCTATATATAAAACAGTTTGCGCAACGCATCGATGCTATTTTGATAACTGTAAATATTTGCAATTAGCCATTATTTGTCGTACTTTATATCTGTGTGTACTTAGCAATTTGTGTTGCGTATTTATAGCGTAAAGAGACGTAGAGTCCGCCTCAGGTGTGGCTTTGGCCAAATCCCAATTCAAATAGGCACAAAACACCCACTGTAAAAAAAACTTTGTGGGCATTTTCCATGAGGTCGCCATGCGCCAGGCCGCAGACAACATATATGTATGTATGTCTGAACATATGTCCATATGTATAAAGTAAAGGGCTGCACAAACAAGCTGCTCAAATTTCTAATGGCCATTGGCAAAGTTCATTTGCCTGGGCCAAGACAAGAGAAGACCGTAAACGATACGCGACCATTATTAGATTGTGGCTGGCAATCCACTTGACTCCACAAAGCCGGCCAGCACTTACTTACACTTAGTACTAACTGGCATTGAGCTGAGCTGCGTCTGCCTGTCAGGCGGAGATCAAAGCGTCCCTTGTTTACACAGGCGGCGCAAGTCGCAAGCTGTAATTACACATGGATGGATGGATGTGTGTGTGTGTGTGTGTGTGTGCAACAATAAGCAACAACTAATAACTACATACAAACGTATAACAAAAGTCTTGCAACTGGCTGTCAACTTGGCTAATTGAAACTGGACACACGCTGCGACTGGCACTCGATGGGGGCAGCTTCAAAGGGCGTGGCCAGCAACTCAACAACAACTCAACAACAAGTCTCTATTTGTTGCGGGCCAACAACAACAATAAAAGCAACCACAGTGCGTATGAGCACCCAGACAGCATTTGGTACAAAGTGTACCAAGCTATTAAATGGTACCTTTTATTCTTGCATACAAATGTACCAAAAGTTCGAACTTCAATTAAAATTAAAAAAGTCTTTAATGGGAAATTTATTTAATTAATCAATTAAAGACTTAAAAAACAGGCAACAACATTTTTATATAATTGACATTTATTTTATTCGTTGTGCTTAATTCTCTTGCTCTCTTAAGCTTACAGTTTTACATCCAATCACTGCCAAACTGCGCGTGTCGCTTTGCATGCGATGCTGTTTATTTTTTCTTGCTTTTGACTTTTATTCTACATATTTTTGGTTTTGCTTTCTGGAGTCGCGAAATCGCCTTAATTGAGTGCCTAATTAAAAGGCATTGAATTACACGCGACCTCAGCATTGGCCATGGCAATTAAATCGAACAAGCGACAACGCATTTTCTGCCCTGTCGCTGTTTTTCTTCATTTCGTGCCGTTGTCGATGCAATGCTGCTGATTATTTCGGAAATGCCAATCAGATGAAAGGCCGTACAGAACCGTACAGCATGCGCAATCGCAATCCCAAATACCCCGCCCCTTTTCCCTTGGCCCGTTTTGGAGGCTGCGTCAATGAGTCGGCCCAAAAGCAGGCCGAGTTCGCTCTGACGCGTTGCAAATGCGAAATGTTCATGTTGACACGTTCAAAGTACAAGTTGGGCCAATTATATTTGTTTTGTTTGTTTGTTTGTGTTTTTGTTATCTGCTGGCCCTTGGCGTTAACGCAATAGTAGTGGAAACTTTGCACAGATTTATAATCTTCGTTGTTTTGGCAACAGATTGTTTATACATGGGTTTTTCATTCACTTTGTACAAATAGTTAACTTACTTTTTATGTAGAAAATACAACAATTCTTTTAGCTTACAAGCTACAACTGAAATCTAGACAAGGATTTGAATTCAAATCTCTGTCAAGTGCTTCCTTTTTCATATGCTATTTAAAAAGTTACAACTTTAACCTATGCCTAGTAATAATAATTGTGTCTAGTCCACGTTTAACAGTCGTTGCTTAAGTTAGGCTGCTCCACCTTTCATTGTTGCATGCAATAGAGCTGATTGCAGTATCTGAACGTGGTGTTGTCGCTGCGCACGATGCTAATCCCGGCGCCGTAGTAAGCTAAAAGCCAAGATGAAATCACTTAGTATTAAGGAGCAGCTGAAGGAAAGGATAATACCCACGTATAACATAGGCGGAACCGTCCGCAGGACCAACCACCTGCAGTGCTATCAGTATTATGTCTATTAGCTGGCCCAGAAACATGCCGCCCAGCGTGCAGAGCTTGAGCAATCCAATGCCGGGATAGCCCAGATAGAAGCGATCCACGCCAAACATGCCCAGAAACACGGACAGCAAGAGCGTCGTGTCCAAATGGTAGCCATTGCTGCAAAGAGAGACAAAGCTAAACGCAGGCCGGCAGGAGGAGCATTTATGTAGAACTCACGTCCATTTGCAGGGCATCTGGCGCGTGAACGTTGAGTTGCCCGTTTCGGTGCAGTTGATCTCGTTGGCGGCTATGCACCAGACACGAGCCCGGTTCTCTTTTGTGCAACCGCGCAGCTGCTGCGTCTTAGGGTCGATGTGATGCTTGGCGGGATCGGGACACATGAATTGGCCCATTAGCAGCTCGTTGCAGTCCACGTTGACGGGCTGTGTTTCGACGGCAAAGAAAAGCAAAAGCAGCAGCATGTTTGCAACACACCGAAACATAACTGTATTTGATTATTTAAGCGAAGCAGTCGGTATTTTTGCAGATTTAAGCGATTAAGCAATAAATTTGACATCAATGAGAACTATTTTGTTTTGTTTGTGTTGGCTCTTCTTCTTACGCGTTTACATTGTGGCGGTGTGTCGATAAGTTTAGTGTTGGCAAGCGATGTAACATTTGAACATGTTTATAAGAATAACCAATAGGTGGTGTTTAGCACAACTAAATAACATTTTCTAAAAACTAAAATTAAATTAACTTAAATTAGCTTAAACAATAATTAACATAAAGGAGTATTTTTACTGAAAGAAACCTGCTTCCTTATCGAAAATAAACATCTTGTACTCCAACAACACGCGCACATCCTTGGCTCGCTCCGAACCCAACTGCGCCAGCGTCGCACTCATCAATCCCTCCGCAAACATGATGCTCACCTTGGAGCCCTGGCCAAAGGTGCGCTCGATGCAGCCCTTCTCGCCGGTGGACAGCGCCACCCGCTTGCCGACGAACTTCTCGCGATTCCCATCCGTGCCGAACAAGTCCTGTACGATAATCTCGTGGGCATTAATTACACGCTGAACGCTGCCCTCGCGCTTCTTGAGCGTGTAGACCCGCAAGTGGGGCAGCTCCTCGGTGTCGTAGTGCACGCAGTTGGTCTGCCAGGCAATCTTGCCCCAAAACGCCACACGGCAGCTATGCGCACGCATATCCATGTCCAGCTTGGAGGCAATCAGCGTGTCGCCCAACGTGGTCAGCACGGGCACCTCGAACTGCATCAGGGCATAGATGGGATGGGTGGCCAGCCAGTCGGCAGTGAGGAACTCACTCAAGTACGGGTACGGCTTGGTCATGTCGAAGCCTTTGCCGCAACAGGGATCGCTGAACAGC
The DNA here is from genome assembly GCA_004143845.1 of Drosophila lacertosa. Lineage (NCBI taxonomy): Eukaryota > Metazoa > Arthropoda > Insecta > Diptera > Drosophilidae > Drosophila > Drosophila lacertosa. Next base: position 3,720 of record SCDZ01000537.1, on the reverse strand, counting down.
GTCAAATGGCCCATGATAGTTTCGTGGCCGACGCTGATGTGGAGCTTGGTGCGCGAGCGAATGGCTTGCTTGAATAACGGGATTGGGGTCACGCGCACACAGACGGCATACACGGGTCGCAGATAGCCCGGCTCGGCGATGATGCCGCGCTCCATCAGTTTGGCATTGAACTGGGTCAGACAGAGACCGATGCGATCGCCGCTGCGGGCGATCTGGACCGGACGATGGAAACACTGCAGCGACTTCACCTTGCGCCGCTCGCCCAGCTGCGGCAGCTCCACGTTGTCGTTGACAGCCACGTGGCCCTGCAGCACCGTGCCCGTGCACACGCTGCCCTGGCCCTTGATCGCAAAGCAGTGATCCACATAGATCAGCAGCGGTGCGTCCGTCTTGCGCACCGGCACTTCGTAATAAGAGCAGAGTCCTTTGCGCAGCTCCTCAATGTTGGTGCCGTGCAGCGCGGACACACAGAAAATGGGCACATCGCTGCCGTAGATGGTGGTCAGCAGGCACGAGCGCAACTTGGTGATCAGCTTCTGCAGCTTGGAGGCGCGCACATCCGCGGGTATCATGTCGATCTTGTTGATGACCACCACGAGCTTCTTGCGCAGCAGCTCGCCGATTAGCAGGCACTCGGCTGTCTGCAGCTGCATGCCCTTCTGGGCATCCACCACGAGCAGCATCAGGTCGATGATCTGGGCACCTGTGCAAGAGATGCCTTCAATTAATAAATTCTGTCCAATGTTTCACTTGTGCTCACCTCCAATCATGGTGCGTATGAGCGAAGCATGCCCGGGACAGTCCACGAAGGTGAACTGCAGCGGCTCCAGGTCGGGACAATGTGCGGGCGCGTCCACAATGAGTGCACTGAAGCCCAAATCGAGGGTGATGCCACGTTTGGCGCTCTGCGGATTCTTGTCGAAGGCGGCCGTGCTGGCGATGGTGCTGAGCGCTTGTGCCAGTGTTGTCTTGCCGCTATCCACATGGCCCAGCAGGCCAACATTGAAATTAATTGGCATTTTTTATCTTTAATTTACAGCATGCACACAACAAAAGCGAGAACAAAAATAAAAAACACTTCTTAACCAACTGTGGAGTGTGTGCGAACTGAGCTTGAGTATGTATATGCAATTGCTAGTGTGCGAGATTAACGCCAGATGGCGTATGCAATGCGCCAGATGATGTGCGCGCAGCTGAGCACTGTCAATTAACGGCAATTAATTAGGTGAGTTATTTGCGCAGTTAATTTTGAAATATTTTTAATGAAATTTGAGAAAATTTAAAAATCAATATTATTTATTAGATTTAATAAAATACTCAAGTGATTTCAAAAGCAGCGCATATATTACGCCGAGCAACATGCGCAAACTGCCTAAATAGAGTATTTTTTAATATTACTATGCATATTAAAAATGTAGTATTGCTTGTGTAAGCATATAACTTCAGGTTGAGCGTAAAACGCATCTCTTATACTCTCTTTTTAACTCATATCTAATGAAATTGCATTGGAGTAGAATTAAGTTAAGCTGCTCAAAGCGCTAAGCACAGATAATTTTTAAAACTCAATGTGCTCATTTCTTTTACTATGTACTCAATGTCTCAACATATTCTTAGCACTCAAAAAGCTGAGTGTGTTTTACTTTGCTTTTAAATGCAATGCACTTCGCCGCAGCCTCAGTTGCGAACAGCTGAAGCTGCAGAGCAGTTGAACTTGAGAGGACAGTTGTGATTTTAAAAGTTTTTAAAAAAATGTCGTTAAAAAAAGTTATTCCTAGCACAGTTAATGGCGATTTGCAGAAGGAACGCGATGCGGCCAGTTTTGCCAGCGAAGAATTCGCCGCCTTGTGGGCGGGTGGCGCAGAGAAACTAAAATTCAACAGAAGCGTGCGTAAGTTATCGATTTTGAGTACTTGAACGTAAACTCATTTTTCATAATTCTCCACACTCGAAACTTTTGACTTTGAATAAATTAAAGAAGTTTAATTAGCAAATAAAACACAATATGTAAATATTTGTGAACTGGTGTCTTAATTTTAAATACACTCTAGGTCAAGATAATATGTTGAGTTACACAACTCTCAACAGAAACTGAAATAAAAAAGGATGTTATCCTTTGTATTAATTCTTAATCTTTATAAATATCAATGCTATTGTTTTTACAGGAGAGTATATGTACAAGGATTTTGATCATGAGGAGTACGCTAAATTTGCTTACTTGTCGTATGAGGATATGTATGAATTCGCCGTAAAAGCCGCAATTAATGTGGCGAAAAAGCTGCGCCAGCTACAAGCGGAGCGAAATCCCGGCGGCAGCGAATATTGGCCGTGAGTATTAAATTAAACTTTGCTCTCTGAACTCTTTATTCCTTGTTCTTTGGACAGCATGCTCTTCGATGAACCCGTAATGTGGGGCCTGCACCTGGCAGGCAATCCTTTGGGCGTAATGTTCGTTATCGTGGTGGGCGCTCTGCGAAGCCAATGCACGCCCGAGCAGTACGAGGACTTCGGCAGACGCGTGGAACGATTCGAGGTGACCGCCTCCTACGTCCAGACGGAACTGGGCCACGGCAGCAACCTGCGCGGTCTGCAGACACGCGCCGACTTCGATCGCGACACGGACGAGTTCGTGCTGAACACGCCTTCGTTTAGCGCCTACAAGTGGTGGCCCGGCGGCTGTGAGTAGCAACCACGTTGTTCATATGAGATGTATTCATATCTTCTTCACTCCTTCCAGTGGGTCATAGCTGCAACTACGCCCTGGTCATGGCCCATCTCTACATTGACGGTCAGCACAAGGGTCTGCATCTGTTCTACGTCCAGGTGCGTGAGGAGGGCACCCACGAGCCCCGTCCGGGCGTCCACATCGGCGAAGTTGGCAAGAAGATGGGCTTCCTGGGCGTGAACAACGGTTTCCTTGGCATGAAGAACGTGCGCACTCCTCGCACCCGCATGCTGATGCGCCACGCGCAGGTTCGCCGCGACGGCAGCTATGTCAAGAGTCCTGTGGATGCGCTCACTTACTTCGCCATGGTCTCCACGCGTTGCGTCATTGCCGGCAACGCGACAATTTGGCTGGCCACAGCAACCACCATTGCCACGCGGTACTCAGCGGTGCGCCGACAAGGCTCCATTAATCCCAGGTCAGCCCAGCCCAGTCCATCCATACCCTTGCTAGTCCTAATGCCAGAAAGAACGGTTTTTTCCTATAGACTGCCCGAGGTGCAGATCATCGACCACGTCACGCAGCAGCTGAAGATACTTCCGGAGATCGCCACCTGCCTGGCTTACCGCCTGGCCAACGACTTCCTGATGGACTTCCTCGCAGTAACCTCCAGGCACATCGACCAGGGAAACTACGGTGCTCTGCCCGAGCTGCACGCGCTCTCGTGTGCCCTGAAGGTCCTCAACACCAGAGACTCCAGCGAGGGCATTGAGCGCCTGCGCCAGGCCTGCGGCGGCCTCGGCTACCTGGACTCCTCCAACCTGGGCAACATGTACGTGACTGCAACCGCCGCCTGCACCTACGAGGGCGAGAACACGGTGCTCCTCCTGCAGATCGGTCGCTTCCTGATGAAGTCCTGGCGCGCGACCCAAAACGGCGCTGATTTGTCCCCCACCGTTAGCTACTTGGCAGAGGTGCAGCGGAATCCCGAGTTCGGAGCGTGGACTGGCAGCTGGGAGAACCTGGTGAAGGCGATGCAGTTTGCGGCTGCTAAGTGA
>SCDZ01000536.1:0-50968 GCA_004143845.1 Drosophila lacertosa | reverse complement strand
TATATATATATATATATATATATATATATATATATATATATATATATATATATATTAATTAAGGAATTAAATACAAACTATGTAAAGATAATACAAATGGAGGTCAGTTGAGTTTTGTCAGATCGTATAACCAACATTATTTATCTTATCTATGTGGCGTAGTTATTGGCACGTATTTGGACAAAATATTAATCGATCTCAAATTCTGTTATAAACATTGTTTTTACTAGTTCATTACTTAACGGAAAGTTTGTAAGTTTTAGCACAAACTTTCGATGGTAACTTGTATAATCGACCCAGTTAATGTTTGTAACTAAAGATTTTGCAATTTGTCCATTTTCCAAAAGTTACAATATATCCAGGCTAATTGTTTTTTCTGCATCAATAATGTAAGTCAAACAGTAAGTTTTGTTTTTGAGCAGAAATACCTTTTAATAAAAATAAAAACACACTGGGCTTGTGGGCTGAATACAAAATCTACTTTTATTTATTCCTTAATTGAAGCCTATAATAAATTAAATGTTAATTCTAAACCCCTGCAAAATTTTGTATTGTGTGTATTCGATGGAGATAGCAATATGTTTCTTGTCCTTGTCTTCTCTATGCAAAGTTCACAAATGCAGTGTTTTGGTTTGCCTTATCAGAATTCGTTATCAGATAGCGGTCATAGAAGCTATTGGTCAAATGTTATGCATAGAGTTAGTAGACATTGTTTTCTTTATTTTAATAATGGCAAAAGCCTATCAGGATCACATTTGAACTGATGACAATTGTTGTCTACGATTATAAATGCTACAAAAAATGCAATCTCTTTATCGTGCATTAACAAAATAATGTTTGATCTTTTGACTTGACTTTCTACTTATATACTTTTAATTTTATGTACATATTGTCCTAGGGGGTAATATATTCTACAGCTAAATTGGTCCTTTTATCGCAACCTATTGCAAATACAAATTACTTCACTAACTTAAATCAGACTTTTACAAATCGAAGAAATCTTGTCATACTAATAAACGGGCTAAATATTTCTGTATTTATTTACAATCTTGTAAAGAAATCTCAAGCTTGATAGAAATTAATAATTTTAAAGCCAGAGAAAAACTAGGAATTGCTGCTGTAATTAAACTAAATTATAACGACAGCAATTGAAAAAAAACATTCAAAAATAAATACAAATTGACAATAAAAAGCTGCCTTAACTGCTTCTATAAATTAATAAATCTTAATTAGCACAAGAGATAACAAAATATTCAAGATTCAAGTCTACTGCTAAGAGATATTTTTAAATACAAACTGAGTGAATGAGTACAAATATTTGATCTTAATATGCCCTATGCTTATCTCGTTCCAATTGGCAAGTGAGTATATGAGTATACGTTTGTTTACGTTGCCCAGCGGGACTTTTGCAATTCGATTTGACCCTCCAGGGTTTTGGCCAGGTATATGACCAACAATTGTACTAGTGCAATACCCAGCGCGATGCCCGCAATTGTATAAAGATTGCGTTCAGCCCAGACGCGTACGATTTCAATGCAGCCGCTGGTCCAAATCAGTTTACTGGCGGCCGCAACCGAATGCACTTGGACGCCATAGCCGCACATGATGTTAACTAGGCCCGAGCTGATGTCTGTTGCATTAATGCAACAACTGTACGGCACGCCGCATTTCTCCACTGATGGCGACGAGCAGTTAAAGTATTCGTTTTTGCTCCAGTCCTGGTAGCCGGCGTTGCTTAGGCCACAGCACTTGAACTCCTGTTGTGCGAAGTCAATGAAATTCTGCAAGTCCGGATCGTCTCGATACGAATGTATGATCTTATCGGTGAACTGATCCTCGAGAAACGAGTTCATGTTTTGTGGGAACACAAAACAAATGATCGCTGCAAGGCAATAGTAGCTGGATTACGGATATGTGATAAATTGAATTGTACGTAACCATGCCTACCTATGGCCATTTCCATGAGGAAGAACACCAAGAGGCACATCGAGTAAAACTTAAGCAGACAGGTGTTTTCGCGCAGTGCGCCCAGGCAGCCGGCGAAGCTGACCACAAATATGACAATGCCGGCTATAATCATGACCAGCGATATATTGAGTACAACGTCGTAAATGTTTTCCAGCTTCACCCAGCCGTTGGCCTCCTCCCATTTGTCCTTAAACGCATAAACACCGATGCCCAGCAGCAGGCCGCCAAAGAGCCAGAATATGAAGTTCAACATGAATATCATGTATTTTACGCAGGAGCTAACGAACGTAAAGTGATGTGGATACGCTATACGCTGATGCATGTCGCGCACTTCAATGCCATAGTAGCCAACGCCAACGCCGCCACCGCCGCCACCTCCGCCCCCACCGTGGTATCTGTAGTTACTCATTGTTTCTGTCTGGTTTTGGGGTGCTTACTTTGAAGCCAGCCAACTTGCGCACATTTACAACATACACATATTATAACATAACATACACATATTCGTGTTACACTTTTACTGCATTACTCATTGTTGTTTGACTCGCTTGATTGTTTTTCTTAATGTTTGGCTTTGTTTTATTGCATCGAGTGCCAGCGATACGATTGCATTTGTTAAGTTAACATAGAGTTTCGTCGTATCGTTCGGAACAGCAGACTTAACTGAACGAAGGAACTGCGAACCAGATCGAAGTTCATCGTACTTTGCGCTTCTATGATTTTGTTTCCTTAATTTCGAAAAGTTAGAGTTGGCTAGCAACAATTAAATAAAAAATATAAAACCGATAATTGTAATGAAAAATTGTCGCTAATAAATTAATGACATATCTGCAGTTAAAATGTATGTATGTTAATTGTGAATTATTAATGAGTAACACGCTGCGAATAATATAGGGTCTCGAAAGTGACAACGAAGATCACTGACGGGAATAAAACAAAAAAAAAAAAGAACAAATTATATCGTTCATATAATTAATATTGAGATACTGAACTTACTGTGTGAATTGAACTAAGTTGCCCAACTCTGTTATATGCAATTAAAAAGGCTAAATAAATATCGATATATCGATACATAAATAATAACGCGTACTATCGAATAGACGTTTAAATAAATGCTTAAATTATGTGAATATATGAAAATTATTGAATAAATCCTAACACTCATTTGCCCATATTGTTAATGATTTGTTAACCTTGCTGAAGGAAAGCAAAACATCTCATATTTCGTTCGCCAAAGAACTGGTTCAACGGAACATTAGTATTTCTGCAGATATGCACGTGAATGAATCAGCTAGGAGCCGCTAGTTGATTGCAAGTTGTTAACAACTGATAATGTACGTTTGTGCCGATCAAAGTTTGAACTTCACACCATGCAAATCCGGCTATAGCCATTATCGCCGATAAGCTGTCAATTATTCGTTGTACAACAACGACAACGACAACGGTATTAAATAGCTACAGTTCGATAACAGACGCAGTCACAGTTAAGATCGCCAAAAGCCGTCATGAATTTTCTGCTGCGTTTCATAATTTTCTGCTTTGATCCGCTTGGGCTGGGCCGTCGTTTCCTTGTCCGGCCGGCGGTTAATTTAACGCTCAATGTCTACGATCGGTTTCGCAGCAAGGCCGACGAGAAGGTGGACACGATCCGGGAGCTTGTGCTGCGCCTGGGACTGATCGCCTTTGCCGTAGTGCTGATCATCTGGCTGGCCGTGTTCTTCTATGCTGCCTTCTACTATGTCTACATGCCACCCATATCGCATACGCGACCGGTGCACATGCAGTTTAAGTGAGTATTGCAACATGCCAGCCACCAAGTAATGGTAAAAGAGTGGGTTTGTTTTTTTGTTTAGAACCTGCCTGGAGACAAGCACCCCCTGTACATTTCCCCACGCCCATGTGTCGCTGACCAAGAAACAGCAACTGCTGATGGTGGGTCAAGCGTACAAGGTCATTGTCAACATTGATATGCCGGAATCACCGCAGAATCTGGAGCTGGGCATGTTTATGGTCTGTGCCGAGATGCGCGATTATGATTCCATGCTGCGTGGCCATTCGTGCCGTTCGGCCATGATGCGCTATCGCTCGCCACTGATCCGCATGATATCCACCTGGGCGCTAAGTCCGCTCTATGTGCTCGGCTGGAAGGAGGAGTTCCAGAAGGTGCCAGTCGAAATATTTTCACGCTATTTGGAGGAGCGTCAGCATCCCATAACCGATGTGTACGTCGAAATACAATCGCAAAAGATTCAATTTTATACAGTCACGCTGCACATTGAGGCGGATTTTACTGGTCTGCGGTACATCATGTTCAACTGGCCCATTCTATCAGCAATAGTGGGTAAGCTCGGGTTAAATTGCATTGACAATTATGAGTAACATATTGTCTAAACTGGTATTGATTTGTTTGTACTCCCTTTCAGCCATTAGCACCAATCTATTCTTTATATTGGTCGTCTTTCTGCTCAGCTGGTATCACTGGTCCGATGCCACATGGCTGCACAATCTGCAAATCAAATACGCACGCCTCACGAACCAGCTGCAAAAGAAGGCCAGCAGTGTGATCCTCTCCAGCACGAGCAGTTTGCGCGACGACGACGAGCTCAGTTTCCTGGACGAGAAAAACGACATTGCCGAGATCGGTGCCATCGCCGATGAGCTGCAGCTAGACAAGGCCACCGACAAGTTGCCAGAGAGCTCCAGTGCCCAATTGCTGCGCCAGCGTAGAGTTAAAGAGAAAGCGTAACGGGCCATTCAAATATTTTGAATGCAACGCATTGCGAAAATTCCACCGGCTAGGCTTGTGCCAAAGACTAATAGGTTAAGGATTATGCTAGTTTCTTGCTGCGGTGCAGCGTCTGGAGATTTTATATTCTATCTACTGCATACTTGAAACATCTTCAAGATGCTTATGTGGCGAACGGCCTAAACTATTAACTTAAAATGCACATATTTGACAATGTCTGGCAATACATTAATATACGTATTATGGCTAACAAAGCTTATTGCAAAGAATATCAATAAGTTGACTAATTAGCCATTCATTTTTTGGTTGCTGGCAATTAGGCCATGTTGTAGTACATTCCAATATTGTAATAAACTAATTTTTTTTATAAAGAAACCATGTTTTGTAAATAACAAACTTACAATTATAAATAATAAATTATAATGTATGAAATCAAATAGTGAGTTAGAAGTTGAAATGTGGCTAGAAGAGTTTTTTTTATTAAGATCTCATGAATTGCCAAAAGAAAGTCGTTTCATTCGAGTTCAAATTTATTTTCGTGCTTTGTTTTCGTTAAGATTTTTAACGAAACTGTTTCAGCTCATGTGAAATAGGGTCATGAACTAGTTCATTTTAACGCATAATAACTATTATTTTTAGACTTTATTTGGAATCAAGTTAAAATATACCAAAAGTTTCTGCGATTCATGTTTTTTAAAACCTTTTTTTATTAAAAAAATAAAGAAATTATTAACATGTCAAAAATAAACTAGAATAAGTAATTAGGTAATTAAGCAAAACATATTGCATATAATTATTCTCAGTATTTTCGCTTGCATAACACGAATTTTATTTAGGTGACCAATTGTACTTTATGTTATAATATAAATTCTGATTTTGGATTTAAAAATATAACATCAAAAAGCTGCTCTTAAATACTATTTACTTAGTATTAATTAACTTAGCTATTAAATGAAAAAGAAAATATAAAAATTATTTATTTCAAAAGGTGCCATCCATTGGATCTCTCTACCAGGTTCCTACAGTAATATTTAACCTTATCCTTGTAAATTCTGTAAATAATATACATTTGCCCATATATATAACATAAATCTTATATAAGTATCACCTGTGAACAATTGTTCTTTCCCCTAAATGTAAAACTAGATTAAGTTGCTCTTAAGGTAGCAGAAAACTTGTTTAAATAAATAAATATACAAAATTAAAAAAAAAAAAATAAATAAATAAATAAATAAATATACGAAATTTTTTACGAAAAAAAAAAAAATAAATAAAATTATTTAATGTTGCATTTTTAAAGGCGCTTGTGGGAGCTGCTACAAATAATATTTAAAAACATTATTAATTAACCAAATATAAAATGAAATTGAAAATGAACAAAAAATTACATTTACAGTCCGACACTGATTGTTTCTTTTGGCAAATGACGAAATTGATTTAATTTTAATAGGATTTCATGAACCAATTAAAATTTGGCAAGCAACAGTAAAAAGTTTATGTGCTAGTCTAGATTACTTTTGGCCAGAGTCACATATTATATTTGTATTTAAATGAGTTAAAAACGAACAGAATTTCCTATAGAGCGCAAATCAAAGAGTCTCTTTTATTCAGTCGGGCTATCAATAATTTGACAAACTTTAATGTAGTAATAAAAATACATAGATTAAATTACAGTAACATTACGTCTCGGTTGACTTCTCCTCATCCGGCTCCGATTCAGAGGACCAAATAGACTCAATGGGCTCCGGTGAATCCGGCGATTTCTCCGGCGCCGCCGCCGCCGCCTCCGATGGCTCCACAGTCGCGGTGGCCTTGCTGTTCGGCAGCAGGGAATCGCTGAAGATGGCATCCAGCAGCAAATAACCAATTTGCTGCGCAGGAAAGTCAATCAGAAAAGCGACAATTATCGCAAAGCAAACAATGCTCGCCAGCTCCATTGGGTCCAACTGCAGATGAAGGGTAAGCATGAGAAGTGGGCGATGGGCGTGAGTGAAGGGTAAGTTAACTCACCAAGTTTGTAACTCGAAATTGCTGCGACTCCTTAACATTGGCCGTGTTCCACAGCACAATCACATAGCTGGCCAGCTGCAGTGGGATTTGGATGCGCGACAGGAGCAACACTGGTCGGGCGATTTTGGGAAACCGATGGACTGCATTGCGGTCCAGCGGCACCATAAGTAGGGCCCAGCAAATGGCGAGGCCCAGTATTAACGGACTCCAGGCGAGATAAGCGGCCGCCTCGGTCGCCTTGTAAACGAACTTGCTGCGCATTCCCGACGCCGGCGACCAGAAACACCAGCCAATGCCCAGCATTGCCAGCGTCCAGCCCGTGCGCCGGAAGCGCGGCGGAATGGCGAACGTTCCAGACTCGCTGCGGAACAAGAGGCCGGCGCCGATGCCCAGCAGGTAGGTGGTTGCACGGGTTATTGGCGAGCTGTAAATTAGATTCGCTGTGCGGTAAAATTTGCTGACGCTGCAAGTGAAAGGAGCGTTGCCCTGTGGCTTTAGCGGTTAAGTGGTTAAGTCATTGCCAGCACCCACCCGATGCCGTGGTACAGCGACGGTGCGAGATGTTCGCGCTGGGTGCGCGAAAAGCGCGCCGCCACCGAGATGGCGTGAAAAGCGCCGCATAGGAAAAACCCAGCCTCCGGATCCGTGAAGTACAGCCAAACGACGAGTGCGCCCAGGAAATACAATTGCATATCCAGCGACAGCTGCATTGTGGTCGGTGAGCACTAAAAAAAATTACGCAATTTTTTAGTACACATCGTATACCCTGTAAAAGCGTCTAAGCACTGTATACCGTTTCCTCTAGGTCGCCGGTATTTTGAACGCTGAGTGCACTCCGCCACATGTTCTCCTCGCACAGGCGGGCATTCTCACCCACCAGCAAATTCCAGAGCGGCCCGGCGCCCAAGTGTGGCAGTATCCACGTCTGGAAGCCGAGCACGGCCAGCAGGCTGGGCACATAGCGGCACGCCTGCCGGCTGACGTTGCGCAGAAAGCTGAGGCGGCAGGTCTGCTCCATTTCGTGGGACAGCTGATAGGCCATCAGGAAGCCGGTCAGCAGCAGCAACAGGTCGCTGTACAGCAGCGGCATGCGGTACGCCAGGCTCCAAAAGCGACCGACTGTGTCCACCAGTGCGTCGCGATTTGTTAGCGGCAAATGGCCGGCCATTATGAACTTGAGATTCACGTAGATCATGAGGGTGGCCAGCAGCTTGAGCAGATGGATAAGCGGAAACTCGATATCCGGTGCGTCCAGGGACAGCAGCGTTTGCAGAGTGCGTTGCGGCGAAAAGGCTTTCAGCAGCTGCAAATGCAGCGACTGCTTAGTTGATGCAGCCTCAATTGCCTCTTCCGGCTGCTCGTGCTGGTCTTCCTTTGCTTCGTCCTGCTCCAGCACAGCTGAGTCAGTCACATCCTCAGTGCCGTCCGGCGCAGCAGGCGCCACTGCGAATAGCTGCAGACGCAGCATCCTGCTGCTAATCCAATCCCAGTGCTCCCAAGCGAGCGCCATAAGGCAAGCCAGGCCAAGCGTGGCAATGGCCAATCTATGTAACGGATTACACAGGGTGTATGTGATGTATGTGTGTATGTGTGTATGTATGTATATAAAATTGTGTTCTTGATTAGCAACATCTGTTGGCCAACTCACATGCCCGTTGCCAAATTGCTGTCCTTGGCCAAGCGCCTCATAAAACTCCTGCGCTGCCTTGTCGTACAGTGTTCGTCCCTCACATCGATGTGAAACTCGATGCCCGTATCGTTATACGGACGCAGGCTCGCCTCGATGATGCTGTGGACCACGTGGGCGGAGCAGGCGTGCGGCAGACAGATGCCCCAGTTGGCTATGTTGTAGCGTGGCGCAAAGTGTTTCGCCTGCAAATAGATTTTGAATTTTGAATTTCAACATTAATTGGCCACTGAGAGAAATGTGCTATGTTCTATTATATTACATTTCTTAAGTGGCCATGCCAGAGGCCGCGTCCATGCAGCAAGTGCAGCGGCTCCTTCAGACCGCTGATTGTCGAACGGATCTCAATCTGGGCCAAACAGTACTTGCCATGCACCCGTAACGGACTCTTCGACGTTGTCGTCTTCACCGCCGTCGACACCTGCGTGCACTGATCAAAGTCCCCAAACTGGTTGATGTTGCCCCGAAGTAGGCCGGCACCGATTTTACCGCTTGCATCGAGCACTGCAAATTGAAATGGGCGATCTTAGAATGCATATATATATATATATATATATAGATTTAGTCATATACTTTGCAACGTCCACAGCTTGTGTGCGTGCAGCTGGCGATGCAGCAGCTCCAGTTGTTGTTGGCACTCGCCGCTCTTCGCCAGCGCCGCGTTGCCAATGAACGCGGGCAGCGATTGTAGCCGCAGCTCTGCTTCCTCTTCGCTCTTTGACTGACGTTGTTGTTGTTGTTGTTTCTGGTGTTGTTTCTGCTGCTGCTGTTGTTGTTGTTGTTGTTGTTGGCGTGCCGCATTGCTGGTGTCCTGGCTGGTCTTGGTGCGCTGGCGACTGGCGCTGCGTGACGGCGTTGGCGGCTCGGGGAAGATGCTGTTGAACGGCCAACGTTTTAAATAGGTGAGCCAATCGATGTTGATTTTCAATGATTTATGCTTTTCTTTTTTATTGCCTACTTGCGCCGCCTCGCCGGTCTGTTCGGTCAGCCAGTGCAGCCAGTTAAGCACATTGGGAAACAGACCACTCGTCTCAGTCTCAGTCTCTTTCCCTTTCGCTTTCGCTTTCGCTTTAGTTTTCGCTTTGCCCTTTGCTTTTGTTGTCTCTGTCTGATTGGCTGCGTCGTCGCCCATAAATTTGTCCCAAATGCGATGGAACAGCGATGGTTCATCCTCAACGTTAGCGTTGGCATTATCATCAGCCTCATCATCATCATCGTGATCATCATCATCATCATCATCATTATCAGTTTCGTCATCATCATCATCAGCCTCGTCATCATCATCATTCTCGTTATCATTGTAGCCTTGAATCGATAATCTATCCTGACTTGGGCGTTTTCTCTTTAGATTCCGTGGCTCTTCATTATCATTATCATTCTCATTATCGTCGTCGTCATCATCGTTTTCAGCGGCCACATCTCCATCGTCCGCATCGTTATCATCGTCGTCAGCATCGTCGTCCAAGCGCTGAATTTGATGGAATTTAAACTTTCGGCCCGCAGCTCGTCGCTGGGCGGCCAACTTACGGCCCGTGCCGAGGGTTTCGGTCGCTTGGGCACAGGCGGCGGCATCGTCGGAGCCCTTGCACAGGTCACGGCTCGCCTCGTCGGTGTTTAGCGGCAGCAAGAAACTGACAAATAGTATGAGCAGCCAAATGACGCGACTCGTTGCTGGGCCGAGTCCCATAATGTTGGCTATACAAATATATTGTTGTAATCCTGGCTGGATCAACTGATGGAAACTGTTCGTGTTCGCTGTGGCGTCGTTGCCCGATGGGCGTTCAATATTGTAGTATTTTCGTGCCTTCCAAATAGTTTACTCAACCAATTCGCACAGACTAATTGTGCCCATCGCAAATATTCCCAGATGAAAATAATTTTTATGCATATGCATATGCTTGGGCCCACATGCTCTCCGAGCTCCGTACTCGGCTGTTGCACTTGCTCTGGGCCTCGATGCTATTAATAATATCAAACTAAAATAAAAAAAAAAAATGAAAAAAAACCCCGCATTTGTATGCTGCAAATACTCGAATAATTTTTTACTCGCTTCTAAATAGACCCTATCAGCGTATTTGTAAAAAGTGTAAGAAAAAATGTGTTCTTTTCAATTTCGCATGCGTCGCAGCGAATATACCCTTTAAAATGTAAGAAAAGAAAGTGTTTTAAACTAAATGTATAAAAATATGTCAGCTTTTAGATTTGGTTTTTTTACTTGCAGCTTTAATATTAAATGTGTTTATGGCACTTCAGCGTCGACTACAGGGTATCTGCTAGTCAGGCGCACTTGCTTAAACTAACATCTCTATATTTTGATATAAATACGATTTATTTTATTTTATTTATTATTACATTCTGTGCCCTGCGAAAAAAGTGGGCGTATTATTTTTAACTCGCCTCTTTGCCTGCCGAGGTGGGGGCATTTTTTTTTTTTTGATCGTCAATTGGACGGTCTGCCAGTTTTGATTTGGTCCCGTTGGGACATTGTTGGGCTGGCTATTGCCATCGACAATTGTCTGACAAATGCGCCAGCTGAAGTGTTCTTGGCAGCTGTCATGTATGCGATTTGTATTGTTCCTTCTATAGGAAATCAGAGTGAATTAACATTTTAAGTTATTCAAACAAAAATGAAAAAAACAAAAGTACTTTATTTGGGCGTGGCCCAGACAACAAGTTGAACAAGTTAAGCTATTAAATTAAATTAAAAGAAACTGCTCTGCAAGCAGAACGCATTTAACACAATATATATTTATATATATATATATATATGTATTTATATATATTTTTTTTTCCTTCCACGGGTGCAATCAATCGATTAGGTATCTTCAATTTCAATTATTTCATTGGTTATTTTGTGCTCCTCAGCGGCTTCGTTTAATATAGCTCTAAGGAACGGCGAGCCGATCCTAAATGAATAAAAGATTTCCTTGTTTTTGTGGAGCTGCTCGAGGACAAACGATATGGTATACGAGTATGTCGATAACCAGAAGCCGACCGTGCAATTGGTAACGCTTCTGAAATTGTAAATGTCTACAAATTACAGATATTTCAAATTGTAAGTCTTTTACATACTGAATGATTGCATGCGGAAAAAAGTGTTCAATGATCGAGCACGCCTGAAAGTAACATAAATTCTCATCGTTGATCAGGCACTTGGATATTTCAGATACCCGGTCACGATATCGAATACTTGCAGTCCTACGCATCGCTCTCGTTTGAATACGTGCGCTGACAACGATGTAAGCGGATAGATGCTCCATCTGAAGGTCCTGTCGCTCGCCGACAATGCACAGGCTTGTGCGGTTAAGGATGGCAATGCGATTGGCCCGATTGCAGCACTTGGGATCCGAGCTGCTGTAGAGCACGGCCTGCCCTTTGGAGCACTGCAATTGTATCAAGCTGAATATGTTGAGTCTGGTGCTCACGTCGAGACAATCAAACGGATCGTCCATCAAAATGACGCCAGCATAGCCAATCAGCGATATGGCAATGTTCAGCCGCTTCAACAGACCGCTGCTGCAGTTGGGCACCAAATGGTATCGTATGTGAGACATATTGAATACCTTCAGCAGATTGTTCGTCTCCTTCAAAGCGGTCGCCTTGCTCAGTCCGCGTATAACCAGCACGGTTTGTATGTATTCAAATACAGTTAGCGCATCCTTAATCGCCGCCGTCTGGGCACAGTAGCCGACGAGCTTGTAGTTATCACGCTTGCTGTACTGATACGAATGCTTGCCGTAGCAGCTGATGGTGCCCGTGCTTTGCGGATGGGCGCCCAGAATCGTTTTCATCATAACCGTTTTGCCCGAACCGTTTCGCCCGACCATGGCCATTATTTGGAAGCTGCATTGAAACCATCGCACGTTAACCAACTGATGCGGAACCTGACTCAAATGGCACTTACCGTTCCACCATAAAGTTAATATGATTTAGCACCACTCGCGTATGAAAGAAGACGCCCAAGTTTTCCACATGCAGCGCCTTGGATCTGACCACAGAACGTTCCAGCGTTCGTACACGGATCTTCTCGTGGATCCAGGTGTCGTCCGGCTCGTTGTGGTGGTTGAAATGAAGGACGCTTTGGTCATAGCAACTGTCCGGGCTGTAATACTCATAATAATTAATGATAGCCACTAATTCGAATTAAGCACTTCGTTTATCAAGCGTTGCATGACTTAATCATTTTATTATTGATTCACTTACTCGCTGTCCTTGGTCAAATCGTCACATCTACTGAAAGGCTTCAATTTTGGTACATTCAAATTAATGCGCATGTAGATAATCACCCAGCTCACCAGCACCAGCACATATGAGTTCCATGTGATATCCAGCAGCATGGTTTCTACTCGTGGCAAGTCTATAGTATGAAAAGTAGAAATCAAAACTAATTGTTTACAACTGAGAGAGCTTCATAAGCATAAATTAATGTAAGCTCAAATTGAAATATCGTAAACAAATTGTTGTTGTGTGTACAAATATGCCATCAATATGTGCTCTCAAATATATATTGCTTGTATAAAATATATTTCAAGCGAAAAAAATGAAAAAAAAAAAAATTGCGTATACGCAGTGAGTACAAAATAAATAGAAAATAAATAAACTTCATATGAAATAAATGTGGTTTTTATATATTACTTTGTCGAAATAAATTCATATTAGGTAGAAAATGCGTCTGGCCCTGAGCCCGAGATTGGCACAAATTGATATTAAACCAAAACTAATTTGACTGTAAGGGCTCACGTTGCAGCTGCAACTGTCAATTCTTGTTGCCACACACTGTTGCATGTGGCTAGCACGCTGACCAAATATGCATATTTATTGGCATTATTATTGCATTTGGCTTTTTTGGCGCTTCATTTCATTTAACTTTTATGATCCGAATACCAGCAATTGACATGCCGCGCTGTCAGTTGTAAATTAATATAATCGAGTGTTTTGAGTTTAATCAAAACGAAAAATTCATTTAATTTTTGAGTGATATGCTTTCAAATTCATTTTAATATTTTTTTCAATAATTATTGCTATTGCGAGTTTATATGTATATGCAGCTGCAGGTCAACTGGCAAGTGGAAGCGAGTAATTAAGTCGAATGCAATTTGATTGGAAACTTTTTTGGTTTTTTTTTTTGGTACTCACTGCAGCAATTTGGCGCCGTCCGGCATTGCTCCAAGTGGACACTGGTCTCATAGGTCTGTGGATCGGCGCAGGCATCGATTATTTCGGAAATGTTATTGATGCGAATGAGATTATTAATTAGCGAATAGTATGGCAGGAAGTTTAGCTCCCATATGTGATATCCAAAGGTTTTCTCCTGCCATGTGTAGGTCAGCATATAAATCAGAATGCACATCGAGTACAACATTATGATTACCACATAGGTGCGCAGCTCTGTTAGCCAAAACGAGATGACAATATTGAGGGACATGGCGCAAATGCCCGCAACCAATATGACATAAATAATAGCGACTATTGGGACAGTATTCGAGTATTAATAAGATTGACTGACTGACTGACACTCACTGTTATTATAAATGTCCATGGGCAAGAGGCTGTGATAGTATAGAATAACGGCATTCATGGGTATCAGGCTGGCGATAAGCATGAGTACATCGTAAATGAAGTTAGCTACTATTAGGGTGCCAGCTCGCATGCCACTGATTACCTCAATCCGAATGTAATTCGAATCCCGAGCCAATCCAACGCCCACCAGGGGCAGCGCCCACGCATAACAGAAATAGAAGGTCAAGGTAACAAAAAGCACCCAATCCACAGACCGCATCGCACTGGCCATGTAAGCGGAGTGCATTGTGGAGAATGGCAACAGTTCCAGCTGAACACTGATGCCTGCATCGGGATTGACAAAGCCGCTGCAATCAAATGTAATTAAATATATAAAATACAAACTGTATTTAAATGGTAGCTAACATATTAACAATAAATCTACATACACTGCCAACGCATTCATTATGAGAGCCAGGCTGACTGGCGTCGAGTGTATTACATTATTGTCATATAGCCCCATGATTCGCTGATCGGTGAATAAGGCGCCCACAACGAAATTCAGATCGGTTATTAACTTATGTTCAGCCATATACCTTCTGATGAAGGTCGAAGTATCAACGTTTTCATCGATCTCAATGATGCGCTGATCAAGGGTCGCATGTTCCAGATAGTATTGGCTTGCGGCCTGGACCGGCGCCGAAACTCCCCCTCGTGATACCAAAGTGATCGTGTTCTTGAAACAGTTTATTGTCATTTCCTTTATAGGGAGCAGACGGCGTTCCTGATGCAGATGGGGCTGCAATAAGCACCAGATGCACAAAATGCCCGGCAAAAGAAACTGCAAAACTGGCACAATATTGTTACGCAAATTGATGATTAGACGCTTCCGCAGGATGACTTCGATGTGCAACAGCAGCTGAACAATGTCAGCCAGGAATTGTCGCTTTTTCGTCAGGTGCTTTGTCTCTTCGATGCGTCGGATGCGCTTGGCCAGCATGGGCAATGAGTGTGCCACATAGTCCGTGGCCTTGACGTGCCTGTGCATCATGGCCTTTAGCAGTAACTGCACAATGCCGATCGACGATATCTTAAAGCTATCCAAATTCAATTCCTTCTTATTTTCCGTAAGTACATTTATCAGTTTATATAATTGCTCCATGTCCGAATGATCAATTAAAAACACGGCTGTATCGCCCATTTTCGATTCAAGCTCCATACCGGGTATATAATAAACGAATAAATTGTATATCATTTCAAATTTGCACTGCACGCCCAAATAACAATACTGTTAGGCAGATCAAATATTATAGAAATATATTAAACTAACAAAAATTATATATATATATTCAATCTACTACAGTCGAATCCCGTTAATTTTTCCCTCGCTAAATCAAAAATTTCCATAAATCCTAAAAAGGGTGGAAATTGAATAATCTTTTTGTAAACTCTCATTTATCGAAGTTTTATTTCGTAACCTTTTACAATTCGTAATTTAATGCAACATTTATTTGTAGTTAAATTGCCGTTAGTGGGTTGCCGTTAATAGGCTGTGGACAGTTATTTGAGTTTGTCTAATTTTATTTCGCTTAGCTTGCTGTTTTACCCAAACGCATAAAAATTTATTAAATATATTTTTCTTTTCCTTTAATATGAGAGAGAAATAAATGAAATTGCATCTGAATTATAAAAGCGCCGTTAATTTGAAATTATCTTTCAGCGTCAACCCTTTGCCATTTGAAATTATTGGGACTCGACTGGATTTTTATACCCCCCAAAAAGGTTAATAAAAGTTTAGGGATTCCACATAATAAAAAAAAAACAAAAAGTAATTTGTACTAGACTGAGTTGTTATGTAACGTGTATTTGAGTTCGGAAATGCTTTTGAATTAACCACTTACCAATCGATATACATTCGTGTATCGGAGCAGCAAACGCATCTCGTGCTCGCAGGCAAAAAGATTGCCGTTAACCAAAATGGCAACGCGATCGCCCAGAGTGCTGGCCAAGCCGGGTTCATTTGTGGCTATTAGAATGGTGCGATGTGTCTTTTCGCGAAACACAAAGTCGGCGAAGAGGCTTCGCTTGTCCTCGTCCACGCCCTCCATGGGCGCATCGAGTAGCACAATTTTGGTCCGGCCAGCAAAGGAGCTGAGCACATGCAGGAGTTTCTGGTGTCCGTTCGTTAGCTCTGTGATAGGTAACTGGGCGAGGTCGTCTAGTTGAAACGAGTGCAAATACGAATTGACCTCCTGCTGGGCCTGGCTAAGCGGCAGACCACGCAAGCGACTGAAGTAGATGAGATGTTCGGTGAATGTGAATTGGGTGAAGAGATTAATTCTCTGCAGGGCCACACCAACATTTTGGAGGGCACGCACCGGACGCTTGACCACATCGTATCCCTCAATTAGTATCCTGCCAAAGTTTGGCAACAAATGTCCACAAGCCATATTCAGCAAGGTCGTCTTGCCGGCTCCGTTGTGGCTTAGTATTACAACTATTTCATTTTCGTGCACTTTTAGTGAGAAATTGCGCACCACAAAGATCTTGTAATATTTTTTCCAAATCTTATCAAACTCGATGACAATCGGACCTTTAGCGGCATCATCCAAATCGTCATCGAGATCGCTGCTTAAGTCGCTCGGTCTGTCAACCTTGGCATACTGCTGCATATAGTATTTTAGCGTATTATTTTCAGTCCCCCTAAGGTCTTTGGACCTACCTGCCAATTCGGTGTTGCTCAACCAAACCAATAGCTGTTTATCGAGTACTGTTTGTTCAGCGACTGGAGAGTCGTCGTCATCTGATTCGCTTGTCGAACTGATTGATTCATCGCTACCGTTTGTCTCAATTGTTGATTTATCTGGCGGAGGTGCCAGCTTAGTTGGTAGCAGCTTATTTGCCTGTTTTTGAAGCAGTTGCACCGTTTGTGTTAATTGTTCATTTTCTTTGGCAAAGTCGTAATCGTCCCGCGAACGCCAAGACCTGATTTCGACCTCGTTTTCCTTTCTTTTTCTTTTCCGTCGTTTTCGTCGCTTTATCCAGTGACGAGTCCTTAGCCATAGGAGACGGCAAGGCGTGCAATTGACACACTGAAGCAGACAGGAACAAATGTGACCGTCCAATATGACTGCGATCAGTATATAGAAAATGGCCTGGATATAAAAAATTCCTATAAACGTAAGTAGCGGTGGTTCCTTGATAATTATGGTTGACATAAGATATTCCTTAACACTCAAATATTCACTGTGGTGTTCAAGGATCAATATTTTCTTCAGACCCCGGCACATTGACATATTGCAAAACACGTATGAACCGATAATTACCATAAAGGACGAGAACGAGGTATCTAGGTCCATAAATCTATGACCCGTCAGCAAAGGCAGTATAGCGACTATCCAAAATATTGGTACTATTACCATTACCATTTTGGTTGTGCGTAGTATTATGGCAATGAGTAAAGAAAACGCAACGGCGGCCACCATAAACGAGATAAAGAAGAAGATTATTAAGTGCCATGGACACTTTCTAAAGACCGATTGATTGCCGCTCCATTCAATCTACAAAATCATTATCAAAATAAGATCCTTGTGCAAGAAACGTAATTACCTTTAGCACCAGGGTAAATATTATACAGGACACAAACAGCTGGCAGCAACCATTGAAACACCATGTTGCGAACTGACAAAGAGTTTCGTTGGCATTTTTAATCAGCGAATTGTGCAAGTTAAGTTCGCGGTCCTCAACTATTTCCTGGAATAATGTCATACACATACATATATATATATATATATATATATATGTATATGTATATACGAATAGTCTTTTAAGATTAAGTAAATACTGTAGAGTATAATGAGTGCACCGTGTGTCCAACCAGCAACAATATTTGATTGGTTGGCACAAATTAAATAAAAGTTAGAACAAACCTTCGTTAGAATTGTGATAGGAAACATAAATCCAATTAGCACCACTATAACGGTTGTATTGACGTTCTCGCTAATGAAATCGTCAATGGTCTCTTCTAAATTGAAGTTGCTTAGCGACACCTCGGGTATCGTAGCATTGCCGGAAGCCATTTGTAGATACTCAATGCTAATGTAGTACTGAAGCGACACGAAGCCCTCGCGCACAAAGCTGCCGACAATTGTGGCATTGGTGATGCTAATATACCATTCGGGATATGTTTCGAACATATGGTTGACCTTCCAATTATCGCCTATCCAAGTGTCCTCGTAGTATCGCAACTCGGATGGCATAATTATCGAATAGTTCAATCTGTGCGGCAGACCAAAATGCGTCTCATCAATGCTGTGAAAACACACGCTCGCAATATAATGCTCCATGTGGGCGTGTATACGCAATTCTTCGCAGCTACTGAAACTGAGTATTTGTTCCGTTGTCATCGACATGTCATTCAGGGCGCTTTCAATCAGTTTGCGTATGCCGTCCGATGAGTTTGGGGCATAGGCTATGATTATCTTCGGTATAAAGACATTGCTTTTGAAACTGTTTATTTGTTTATTTCCGGGAAGCTCAATTAATGCGTTTCACTTTGTTTATATCAAAGATAGCTTACCTTTGCTGTTCTTTTATCATATGTTCGCGGCGGGTGTTAATCTTCTCAATAAGTGTTTTCCACCATAGTTTATACTGAATAGCTCCGACACCGAATATATCTATTTCAATATCCAAAATCTCTGGAGCAAAACGCAGTAGAACTATGAATAATGAAAATAATAGAGACAGTATAATCCCTGCAAAGATTGTTAGCTTTTGTTTGGACTGTTTTTTTAAGTGTTTCGATACCATCAGATAGAAAAGTCGACAAGTCCGCATTGTTTAAATAAACTTAACGTTTTTTTTTATTATTAATTATTTCACTAATTTTTTATATATTTAATTTGTATAAATATAGACAAAACACTCACAGTTTGCTATTGTTTGTTTCAGTAAGTATAAAAACAAAAGTTTTTTAAGAGACTTAAGTTAAAGCTTTATTGTCTGCTAATTTGCCCCGAGGCAACATATAAATATTTTTTTTGTTTAAGAAAAAAAAAAAATGGGCGACATTTGTTAAACATAAAATTATACAGAAAAACTGTTTCTAATTAAAATATTTGCATTCAAACAAAGGCAGTTCATTTTGCTTTTCCATTTTGAATTTTTTGTTGTTTTTGTTTTGATGTAAGTCCCCACAGCAGGGCCACCACTTGGCGGGAACTTTTGGTTATTTCACACAACAAATGAAGGACGGGGGTGTGGGGATTTGTTGTGGATTTGAAACTTGTGCATATCGATTGGTTTTTTCTTTTAAGTCGCTTGCCAAAGTTGAGTGCTGGTGAGGTCAGCATATTGCGATATAATGTAATTAAGCCTGTGGCCTTCCACATCCGGTCAACGTTCAGTTGCATAAACACGTCGATGCTGGTGAACACAGCACTCGTAACCGTAACCGATGGTTAATCTAATTTTTGTATCCAATTTGCTGGCATCAATGATCAGCGATGTCCAGCTACATATAAGCTTTACCTTTATTTTGAAAGCAACTTTTTAATTGAATTGCAGACCGGCCCGGTGACCTATTAAAGCTACAGCTTAAAGCTATCTCAAACAAATACAGTATTTATATATTTATATAGACAACTTTTGGATACTTCCATGTTTAGTTTAGCGAAACATTAAAACATATATGTTGTTGGAAATACCCTTATGCGCCTTGTCAAGACATGTGTCATGTCATGGCCATCAAAAAAAAAAAGAAAAGAAAACAAAAAAAGAAAAGAAATGTATAAAAAAAAGCATCAGCATCAACAGCGGCGGCATCAACTTGAAGATGGCAACGCAAGCGCATCTTTTGGACCCTCAACAAGCTTTACGAGTACTCGGTTGAGTTGTGCCAAAGTGTATGTGTGTGTGTGTGTGTATTTGTGTGTGGGTAGGCATTTGTGCTACGAATCCAAGGGCTAAGAGCTACGTGTCCTTGAATATTAGGAAACAATTTTGTTGCCGTTGTTCTCGCTTTTGTCTCCTTTTATTTTTTATTTATTTTTTTCTTAAATTGCTTCGATTGATACATTTTGTACATTTCAGTGGAGACGATTTTGTGCCAATAAACGAAACACCCAAAAAATGCTTTAGCTAAATTCTTCAAGTCCGTGCACGGACATAAATATATACTTGTTACTTATTTACATACGTACAAATGTTACTGCTCATGTGTGTGTGCGGTTGTGTGTGTGCGGTTGTGTGTGTGTGTATGTGCGGAGCTCTTCGCTGTTGGCTCCACATCTTAATTATATTTGTGCGCGACTTTGTATATATGTTAGTATTTTAGAAACAGATGTCTGCTTGTGTGACAAAACACTAAAAATATCTCAAGCATGTGGCATGGTATGCCAGCAGTTGCCAGCGACAACCAGGCTGGGCACCAGTGCGCGCAGTCAGGCACTCAGTCGCACCGCCTGGCTCCCATACCCACGCTGCACACAGAGCCATTCTTAACGCCACGCCAAGACCGCCCCGGACCCGTTGCCCGACCCTCGTCGTCTACAATCTTCAATCCCATGTACCCCAAAACTCATTCCATTCGCATAAATAGCAAATGTCAATGCTCACTCACACAGCCCCATCAAAGAGAGAGAAAGAGAGAGAGAGAGAGAGAGAGAGAGAGGGAGAGAGAGGGAGAGAGAGGAAGAGTGCGAGAGAGAGAGAGAGTGGCAGTGTCTGAAAGAGAGGGAAAGGAAAGAGAGAGAGAGCGGCATAAAAAGCCCAACATGCGCTTGCAAATTTCCCAACTTGTAGCAAACGAGAACAATAAAAACAATACACATATACAAATATACAAACATACATATATATGAATACATATATATATGTATGAGAATATCCTTAACAGACGCCAGGCGATAGAGAAGAGAGAAGAAAACAAGCGAACGCGATAGATTGACGTGAACGAGATGATGATGATGATGAGGAGCGCTCTTCGGTGAGCTTGGCTTGTGCTGCGCAAATGCTCGCGCGCACCGCGTTGGCCCTAAAAGGAAAGAAAAAACCAAAGCGCTGTGCATCCATCCAATCCACAAGCCACTGATGGATGCTGGCTGCAGCGGCTCCAGCTGCTGGCCTAGTTATTCAGCGAGTAATAAGGTGTGTGTGTTGACTTAGCGCTCGCGCTCTTCTCAAGCAACCACAGTAGCCACCCAAAATGCCAACTCATGTGCTCCATGCGAGCGCCGAATGGGTGTGCGAGTGTGTGTGTGTTGTGTGTGTGTGCAAGCTGTGTTTGTGTGGTCTGATTGTGTCACTATGTCAATAGTTGGCGTTGGTCTTCTTGGCAGGTACTCCACAGCCACTTGCTGAGAATAGTGAGCCGCGCTGTGGCCGTCGTGCTCTTTGCAGCTGATGTGCGGTGCTGCTAGACTAAGCCGCCGACCCGTCTGAACCCTGGCCTCCACATAAACAGCATGTAACAACAGCAGCAACAGCAGCAATAGCAGCGGCAGCAGCGACAGCAGCGACGAAAGGCGCCTCGTTATTATGTTTACAATGTTGTGTAAAGTTGTAAATGAAGCACAAAGACAACACATACATGCGCACACCCGCATTTATTCGCATGTATTTGTACATACATATATACATGTATAATAGTATGTATATATGTATAACTTGGCACATAGGACTGTGTGTGTACACACACAGGTGTGGCGTGTGCGTCGCTCAGTGTGGGAATAACAAAAGGCAATGAACGGGCAATAGTGACGCTTAGTCGGCGGGTGGACATAGGGCGAAGTTCACAGCTTGTGTGTGCCTTTGAGTGTGTGTGAGTGTGTGCGTGTGCTAGGGTGTTGTGTCCGCTTTTTGATTTCTCATTTGATTGTCCACCCATTTCAGTCCCTGTCCATTTACAATGGGTATTAATTATTTATGCCTCAGAGGTTCAACTGGAAAATTGGTCGACTCCTAAACAGCAAACATTCAGTCAAAATGTGTAGCATACTTTTCTGCGCGCTCCACAACACGCTAGGGGGAGTCAAGCATTAACAGCGTGGCACGGTGGCAACGATGGTGGTGTTGGTGGTGTTGGTGGTGCTGCTGTTGGAGCATAGTTTGGTTGGTTTGGGTCTTGATTAGATTTGGAAATCGCAGACTATTGAATTTGAAAGACTGCAATTGATGTAAATTTTCAATTTGTGATTACTCGCATTTGCCAGCCGGAATTCCGGAATTTACTTTAACACAGTTATCCACATGTCATTGCCAGTCTGTTTGTGTATGTGTGTGTGTGTGTGTGTGTGCGTTCGCGTTAGTTTAAGTATGCATGTATGTGTATCTTCGCAAAGTAGCGTTAAGCACGCAAAATAAGTTTCCCCAGATAATTTTTATTTCAATTGCCGAGGTCAGTTGATTTTTTTCCTTGTTTTCTTTTTTCGTTACTTATATTTTTATTTTTTATTTTTTTTCCGCCAAACAAACAAACCAAAGAACATCCCCCATTTGGCAGTAAAAAGCCTACATTTGGCTCTGATTCTTTGCCCCTCGAATTCCTAAAGAGCTTAAGCATCAAAGTACAAACATTTCAAAACATTCTCTGCGAATTGGGCACAGTATACAATTTCAAGTTCGCTGAAATCAAAACATTAAATGGCATTTAAAATAGTTTTGATTGGGTGATTATTTTTAGGTATATGTACATGCTTTAAGCGATGCCTAATATGTTTGCTAAGTGACCAACAATTTGTGGAATTCGTAGCTCTAACACCTGATATGAATTTCTGTGTAATGTCAATGAATGGCGCCTGGCCATTGAATTCCATAGAAATGTGCTGTGCAACAGCATTAGTTAAGTCAGGCCAATTGGCATCAACTGCCATGCAATCAAAAGTTGCTTGTTGAGCTAAAAAACCTAGGGTGTGAAATCTCAGTTTTACTTGTAATGTTCCATTCCCGCACTTCGACAACAGAAATTCTGTTTAACTGCATTTGCAGCTCTGTGTTAAGTGATGCTTAGCACTAAATTGACGAAGTTGTTGCGACCGGCGCTTGGAACAATAAGCAGAATAAGCAACACCAACTACGGCAACCGACACCTAACCAATTAAAAGTTTTCAAAAAGTTTTCGAACTAACTGTAAAAACAACTTTATTTTAAGGCTATTTTTTTTTGGGGTGTGTGTATTTATTTATTTATTTTTTTGAATATTTTTATTTTTATTTTTATTTTTATTTTTGTTGTTGGTCTTGAGTGTCTGCCTGAATATATTTGAGACTCGCAGTGTGGTCCAAAAATTGTGTTGCCAATGCTTGAGCCAGTCTTTGTGTCTGTAGTTGTATGTAATTTGAATGACTGAGAAACTTTGGTGTCGGCACACATACATATATATATATACATACATACATATATATGTATATATGTATATATCTGTGCGTGTCTTTGCCCTTTCGTATCTACAAAATATCCCATTTTTCCTAGATAAGTCCGTGGCATCGTGTAAAACAGGGCCGTCGATTCGCCCGTCCCAACGCCAAACATTGTGGCCTACATCCCAGAACGTAACATGCCAAGAGACCGCTCTAGAGCTCTACAGCGCCAGAGAGGGAGATGCCGTGTTTAATAAGAGACCACCTCAATGTACATACTTACACATACGCTGCCTCTGGCTGACTCAACCAAATGAGCGACAGAGATTGCGAGAGTCTGTGCGATAAAGAGGCAAATACAATCAAAGAGACCGATAGACAGAGAGAGAGACAGACAGAGAGAGAGAGAGAGAGAGAGAGAGAGCGAGAGAAAGAGAGAGAGAGAGAGAGAAAGCGAGAGCGAGTTTAAGCGTGTGAGCGTGCCAATTGAGAGACAAATTTGAAGCTGGCTCCCCGACCCGCTGCAGACTCCCAAAATGTGACCGGCTCCAGCATGCTCGATTGCTCCATTGCCCCATTGCTGCTGAGCGGGATTTGTTGCCGTTAGCATCTGCGCTTGCGTCGTTGTTGGCGACGACGGTGGCGACGAGGACAATGTGTGCTGGGACTCGGAATTCGGGCCGTATGCCGTGACCATGTTGCGTGCGAGTGTCCTGCAGACTGCAGACGTATGCGAGCGCTTTAGAACGTTGTTTGCAATCGCGGAAAGTGGCAACGGGAAATCAGCAACGGTGACGACAGCAACAGCACCGCCAACAGTCGAACATAACATAACAGTGCCAGAGTACAACAACTGTCAACGGCCGCATCCAGAGTCACAGCCGGAGTCTGAGTCAGCCAAAGAATAATATAACAAAAAAAAAGAAAATAATAAAGGAAAATAAAAAGCAAATACCCACAACACACACAACACACACACACACACACACACACACACACACACACACACACACACACATACACGCACGCACCCAGACAATTTACGATTGTAGCGGGCGGCTGGAAAGGAGCGACAAAAACGCAAACAGACATCAATGCAGTTGATCCTTGGATAATGTCAACTTTATAAATGAAAATACAACAACAAAAAATGACAAGACTAGGGTAAAAAAAAAAAAAGAAACGAACTGCGATTACACATAATTGCGATTCGGCGAGCAGGCGCATTCAATCAAACAACCAACCAACCCACTAACGAAGCAATCGGGGAAAAAGCTGCACCTTTAATACGATAAAAATACGATAATACAAAAACAAAAACAAAAACCAAAACCAAAACCAAAAACAAAAATATTTTATAAAGATTTTTTGCCAACTTTTTTTTACTGTTTGCTCTCAAAGGACAAACGAAAAGTGTTCATGTAGTTAAGTGTGCTCTAAACTGAAATCTGATATCTTCAAAAGCGAATAGTCAAATGCCAAAAAAATAGATAAAACGACAACGCTATTAAAAAACAAAACCTAACAAATCTAAATCAAACAACAAATCATTTAGAATATAAACGTAAACAAAAGGAGAGCTCAAAAGCTAACAACAATTCAAGCGGCATAATCTGCGGTAGACACTTCGGCAACAGCGAAGGTAAAGTCCCAAATTCCATCACATAAATCCAATTATAATGCTAACTATCTATGGCGACAAGCATTAGCTATTGCTTGGCACACACACACACACATTCACACGAACAGACGCACACACGCACACTGAAAACTTGCATGCCTTTACACACAAGAATGTGTATGTATATGCACACACATGATGTGCTTTCGGTTGTCCGGGTCAACAAACAAATGGGCAAAAAGCGTTGCATGCTTACGGCCGCCACCCGCTTGGATACAAATGCAGTCGCATCGTGCTTCTGTGTATGTGCGTGTGTGTGTGTGTGTGTGTACTTGCTTGGGTGTGTGTGCATTTGCAGATATACATACATACATACATACATATATACCTTTGCACAACCATACTGCGACAGAGTATAGGAATTTTTTTTATCATTTCCTGTGAAATTTAATACAATTGTGTGCATGTACAGAGCTCCATCGAAATTGTACAATTTATCAACGTTGGCTCGTAAACGTATACACACATACATATATATTCCAGTGAATTTGGCAATGTAGAGCGGCTAACATTCCATTGCATTCATTTTTAGGGCATCCAAATTCCTGGTGCAGATTTAATCGGTTTGATGACAACTTTTCAAAATAACCACTTAGATTATGGCAATCAGTGTGGTAACTTTACAATTTACAAAGTTTACAGTTAGCAACCATTCAACTGCATTTGCAGTTTCTTCATTATAAGCATACATTTTGGGTGTATAAATGGTGCAAGATAAATGGGTTAGTTTTGTTCTACACTAATAACTACAAATATGTTAACTGTTTAAATAGATTCAATTTGACTTGTTTCTTAACTTTATTTAGTATGTTTGTATGCGTTAATTAGCGTCGGAATTTTAACAAATTTATCAGTAAACGTTACGGCAAATAGTAAAAGAGTAAAAGAGACTGTTTATGTTAATTGGAAACCATGCTTAAACACTTATGTAAAATATTATATTGAAGTCGAGACAACTTGGCGTATGCGTTACATCTTCATATTCAACTACAGATATATAGATTTTTTAAATAGTATGTGATGAAATATAAGTGCATATGTATAGATATTTGTACATGTTCGATGTTTGGGTATATGTTTAAATTTAATACTAGCATTATTTATCACATACATATGTAGTTATTCACATCTACACATACATATGTTTCTAATTGTACTATGTGAAATATCCAAAAGTTTTTCCCATCGCGAGTATTCGCTGTTGTTGGACGGGGGGCGGGGTCGGAGGCGGCGTCAGCTGCGCATGACTGACAATCGCGATACGAAAATTGTTTTTCGCCCGTCGGGCCATTTGTCCGTCGTAGATTAGATTAGGGGATTTGGGGCCGTCGCTGGGCGGCGCGGTAAGGTGCTGAACATTTTAGTTAATTGGATATTGAATGCAGCATGCCTGCCTCATCACCATTATCTCGGCAGAGGCGACGTAATGGTTTTAATTTTTCTTTCGACTGGCCAGCCTCCAGCTCCGCCAAGGCCCCAAGTTTTGGGCGCGTTTTCGGCCGCAGCCGCAGCTTGGGCATGCGTCGATGGTGGATGCTCGGTTATTTTATGTGGCGTACATTTTGGCTACAGCTTCGCTATCGGATGCTGTTTTTGGCGAGAGAGAACCGCATGGTGGGTGCAGCGTGCCAGAAAGAAAGCAACGACCGTGTGTAAGCGAGACGCACACATACGCAGAGAGAGTGAGAGCGAGGGAGAAAGAGAGAGAGAGAGAGAGAAAGAAGGCGAAAATGGAAAAGAGAAATAAGCAGAGCACAAAAAAATACCGAGAGCAAGAAAACTGGCGCTCAGTCGGTTTGTGTGTGGCTGGGTTGTGAGCTGCCTTCTGGATGCGTGGCTATGGCTAACAGTTTGTGGCTCTGTTCCTTGCCCTGGCTCTAACTGTGTATGTGTGTGTGTGTGTGTGAGTGTGTTTGTCTGCATTTTTGTCTCACATCAATCGGCAAAACGGCAAGCGGCAGTCAGCGGCGCCTGGCAAATGTCCGGACCGCCCATCGTCCACCACCCCAGCGCCTATAGCCGCCCGCCCTGCGCCCTCCGTTTACCGCCGCCAGCTGCCGCTAGCCCCTGGGCAGGGGCGTCGAATTCCGCAGGGCAACGTCTGCATACCAAAAGAAGAGAGAGAGAAAGGGAGAATGAGAGATTTGTGCTCCGAAAGGTGAACTGCCCAGACGATTCTTGAGCCCAGGCTGTGTGTTTTGTTTGGGTTTCCTTTCTTCTTGTACTTGGCAAATTCGGGTTTGTTATTCTTCTTGACATTCTAGCATGGGCCACTTTAAAAGCATGGATTAAATCTAGTGCTTCTATGCCGGGCAGGCCATAGCGTTTGATTGTTCCATTCAAATTTGGACCACAATAGAAAGCAAATTGCCAATTTAAATTGAAAACCAAATTTTCGTCGAAACTAGTAATATGAATTTGAAAAGACATTCGGTTCAATGTCACTGGCTGTTTTAAGCTTAACGGCAAGGACATATTGCTGTTTTATGTCAATAGCATTGACGGCTTTTGTAAATATCTTACGTCCAGCCAGACATACATACATACATACATATATGCCCAAAAATAACTGCTTAGTGCAAAAGTGAGTACCAGAAAAGTTTTTACAATTCGAGGTTGGCATAGAGGCAAATTCACACAAACACACACACACACACACACATACGCCCAGTGACGAACTTGGGGCGTGTTCTCTTCGTTTACTCTTGGCCCCACGAGCCCTCGAGTTGAACATTTTTGCGGTTTATTGAGCGATGGGCCCATGCAAAGCAAAATATAGATCACCCCTAGCTGAGCCTACAATGGCAACAGCAACAACAACAGCAAAAAAAAAAAGAAAAAAAAAATACAATGACCGCTGCAGCACAATGCCGTTGGCAACAAATGCTGTGTGATTATGCAGCCGCATGATTGAAGCTGTGGCACGTTGGCGCGCCCATGCGCCTACCCAGGCCCCATGCTCGATATCTTCTCCCCTCCCTTCGCACACACACACACACACACTAACACACTCACTCATCGCCGATGCTGCTGCTGCTGCTGCTGCGCCTGTCATTAAGAGGGTGGGTACGCGATGCCTATGCGGATAATCTATGTGGCCAGTGCTGGCCACAGAAAGGACGCAATCAAACTATCCAACCGAACTCTTGCCTCAGACAGCAATTTTTCAATTGTTGAAAGCCACTGCCTTAAACATTCTTCGGCCGTGGTATTCCAACCAACTAGGCTTAACAAATTTTTGCATCACGCATGCTTTGGGGTTTAACCCAAAAATACTACAATCGTATCTTTTGTGGGCAAGCACAAAAATACTTTTCAGTTTTTTATAAGTATGCTAACAACAACGGGGCTTTAATAAATATATATGTATATACTATATATTTACATATTTATATTCGGCTGTTTGCCTTATACGTTGCTGTGTTTAGTCAAGTGTCTAAACAGGCAAACACATTTATTTTCACAATATAATACGTACATTAACTGCTTCACAGCATTTGCACAAACAAATAAAATTAATTTTCACAAAAAGGAAACTTAATATCACAATGAAATTCAATTTAATTCTTTTCAAAGCTATCTAAAATTTTAGGTCAAAAATCAACAAATAAATCCGTTTACCAATAGTCAAGTTTCTAATGCCAATTTTAAATGAACAAAGTTTTTGCATTGATTATTGCAGTTGATAAAATTTATTTGTTGCATTTTCTAAAGAATATACATTGTATTCTACATTGAATTCTATAACAAATCCGATTTATATAAGCTACAGAGTTCGATTGAAAATGTCATTGTTACAGTTCACAGTTTCGCTACATAGGTGCAAAAAAAAAAACCTAGGCCCAAGTTTGTTATTAAATCAAATGCTCGGCAAAGTGATTGCATACTTTTCAATTGAAAGTCAATGCCATTGGCTGATCTGTAGTATGGCCTGGTCAGAAAGCGATTAAAGGCTCTCGCGCGCAACAATGAATCGAATTGGGAATATCGAAAATGGAACTATTAATTGACTTATTGAAAAATCCAATTATAAAAGCGCAGCATCCGCACACAGGTGACGTTTTTTCAGGGACATTCGCATCACGATTTGTTGATGTATCCACTTTATGCACCCTTGACTGGCTAGCCGTCTGTATTCTACTATAATATTCGCTTGCACGAGGGTCGGCGCAATTAATTATTTAAGCTTGTCAATGCATTTGTTGCTGTGATTTAACTATGACCCCTTTATGGCTGCCCTTGGCTAATTAAAAGGCGGCCAACAATGGCTCAAATCAAGTGTAAATTTGCTCAAAATATTATCAATTTTTCAACTGTTTTAATTTCAACTTTTTGAAAATAATAATTATAAAACTCATTAACAAGTTTGTAAACGCTTAATAATAATTACGATAATCTTAATGCAATTAAGAACAATTTTACTCGATATATATATATATATATATATATATCCCCAACATATATAAGCTAAGCGCTGCAACTAGTTGGCGTTCAAGTTGAGATTTTTGTAATATCATTGTCGTGTGCCCACTGTGCGGAAGCTGCTCTCGCGACGAATCGAGCTCCATCGGCGAGCAACAGCAGCTGGTTCGGGCGGCGTCGATTGCTCAGTCGTTGTGCAGTGATTGGCCAGTGCGTTTTACCGGAATACAATACAACAGTTAACGGACGTTTATTTATGCAACCAGTGCACGCATCTATCAAATTTAAATAGTTCAGTGCAAATTATAATAAAACTACTTGTTAACTGCTAAGTTCGCAAATTGTGAGTGTTCTTCATTAATATTATTTTATTTTTTTTATTTAATT
Source organism: Drosophila lacertosa (assembly GCA_004143845.1). NCBI lineage: Eukaryota > Metazoa > Arthropoda > Insecta > Diptera > Drosophilidae > Drosophila > Drosophila lacertosa. The sequence continues at coordinate 21,212 of SCDZ01000536.1, read as the reverse complement.
ATTTGTTTTTATTTTTGAATGACGACCAAACAAAAGGCTCAAATATTTCAAAAGTGATAAAGTGAATAATTGGATAAGTTTCGATAATATTAATCACATTAATCACAATCACCACTTATTTGTTTTGTGCGCTTGCCAATCAATTTATTATCTATTTTATTTTTTAAATGTCACTGTCAGATTGTTGTGAGTTAATGTGAACTAACTATGTTATGCGCTTTCAATTCATAGCTATTTACAAATAAGCTTACTTAGGCATGTCCGTTTATTAACATCGATTAAATAAATGCTCGTCGGGTTTTTTTTTTGAATAAACCAACTGTTGGCGGGCTCAATCAACCTCAGTTTTCAAACTAACGGAATTGCGTTCTTTTAGACTTTAAGCTGATAACAATCTCTAAAGATCGAATATATAAAGTGTTACATAAAATCACCATGCATTCAAATTTTTTAAATTGTTAGTATTAAGGAATCATTTTTAGAATTGTAATTTTTTGATATAAATATTGTTGTTATAATACATTCTTACAGACTTTTTTTTAAAATGTTGTGGCGTTCCAACGATAAAACAACTATTAAAATATACCTATATAAACAAACAACTAATATTCTATTTGCTTTCTCTGTGTATTTTTAGATCAATTGCTCATGACAGACAATTGCAGCAGGCATTCGCATATGCCAAGTGAAAAAAAAAAATAATATAATATATTGTGCTAGCGGCACAAGTAAAAACAGTGATTGAATATATATATTTTTTTGAATTTTTTTAAAACTCATACACGAAGCAAGTGATTAACAAACAAGTCCTAGACTGAAGTGTTCAACGGGAGGCCGCATAGTAGTCGTAGAGCAGCGGGTCAGCAACGGCACTGTGCAGCGCGAAATGATGCCGCAATATCGACGCGACCTGCACACTGACGTCAGCCCAGCCACAGCCACAGCCACAGCCAGTCACGCCTGTCCGCCACTGCCATACAACTCAACCTCTGCCTCAGTCACAGCCACAGCCACAGCAGCATCAGCAGCAGCAGCAGCAGCAGCAGTAACAGTAACAACAACAGCAACAGAATCAGAAACATTCCCAGCCTCAGCCTCCGCCACGAGCTGCTGCGAAAGATCAAGCTAAATACACGGATTATATTTAGAAAAACTTTAGAGCAAAAAAAAAAAAATAAAAAAATAGAAAAATATAAGAATATATATATTAGCAAGAAGTTTCGCGACAATCGTATGTGAGTGAGGATAGCGGGTGTGTCAAGTAGAAAGCATACCAGAAGGCACTCAAAGCAGTTACCTTTGGCCAGGAGAGTGCCAAGGCCAGCGACCACGTCAGTGCAACCGCCGTCATGTGGATAAAACCCGCTTCTTTGGTCGTCATCATAGCCCAGCTTTGTGCCTTGGCTCACTCCGCTGGTGGTAAGTACATAAAACCAACATACATACACGTATATTCCTATATTATAGTGTCACAAAATGCAAATGAGTCGGAGCTCGACCGATCAATATATTTATACATAGTACATATGAGTTTTCTGCACCAGAGCAGTCCGTTAGTTAGCCTTTAAAGTTGTCAAATAGCAATTATTACATTCTAAATATAAATATAGAAAAATCGCAAAAAAGAATTTACCTTCGGATCCGTAGGTTTCAACCAAATTTGCAAGTGGACATTGTATTCAGGGTTTCTCCCCTTTTTGTTTATCGTTTATTTATGTACAAGTAAATTAATAATATGCTAATGTATTTCGGATATTTTCAATAGTCCGGAGAAATTATTTGAAATTTGGATTGCTTTCTCTGCCCATACATCATTGTTTATTGCTGTGGGACTTTATATGAAACGGTTTGGAACTATTTGCTTTTAAATTCAAATGAAAGAAAACTTACGTTTGTATATTCAATTGAGAATTAAAATATAATTAAAAAGCTAAAAACTGCAAGGGTTATTTTGTATGTCTTTTTTAAATTTATTTGAAAATATATTTTACTTATTAACGATTTGTTAGTTAGTCTACATATTATGTTTTTATTTCCGAGTCAGATTTTAGTTAAAACATGCTTGGCATGTTATAAATTTCCTTAAAGTCAAAAGCTAACGTACCTTAATATAGGGTATTCATTGATTTTGATGCTGCTGTATATGATAACTATTTAAGCCGATAAACCTATTGGTTTCAAGTGATTTTCCATAGTGTGAGTACAATTCTTGATTGTTAACTGAAATTTGCGAAAAAATGTTCACATTTTACCAACTGTGTAAATTGTTAAGCTTAAAAAGTTATTTTTAAAACTGGCAACAGTTGCGTCCGTTAATGTTATAAAAGTTGATTAAAATATTACAAAATGTAAACATAAACTTTTTCATTAAAGTTGGCCGAACTGCGTTGCATAAGTACTTAAGTAGATTTTGAAAAATGTTTTCATCAACTACCTCTAGTGGGCGTGCCTTTCAAGTAGCTATTACTATTTACCATCTGCCCTACTTGAACCTAGCCAACTGTCAACTGGCAACTGTGAACTGAAAACTGAAATCTTATATCTGGTATCTGATATCTGTTATATGGTATCTGTCATCTGGCATCTGACAACATACACATCACATATTTGAAGCAACGTAAACTTCCTTAAGCCACTCAGTCTGAAATCAGAATTGTGCAAGTGTCTCCATTAAACGATGCTATTTAACTTTTATCCAGCAGTTGTTGTTTTTTGTTCCTTTAATGAATTACAGCCCAATGCGACCATGCTGAAGTAGCAATATGCATTTAAAAATGGGTTTATATATATACAAGCATTTACTTGCTTAATAATAAATTTGTAATGGAGCGTGCTGTTCTAGGAATAATCACTGTTGTCTTTGGCCTGCAGAGCAAATAAGAATTGCTGGCCAACTTTGTTATTACATTAAGGGAGAAGCTCTTTGCGAGTAATTGAAGCTAAACTATCGGTATAAGTAATTTGCATTTTTGCTCTATAATTACATTTGAAATTATTATTTTCTGTTGGGAAATGGAAAGGGCAGCATTAAACAGGATACAATTTGTCAGTACATGGCCTTGCCAGAGGATACAGTTAAGCTTGTAAAGAATTTTATATTTTTATTTTATTTTTATTTTTTTGCCACCCAACCCAGCCTTGGGTATCATATTTTTTTACCACACATTATTTAGGAATTTCGTTAGCTGTCCGCCATTTCATTCAGCAACTTTTTGGTTGTGGAAATTGAAATTGTTGACAAACTGTGTTTTTTTTTTTTGTATTTCTGCCATTAATTCTATGTAAAGTATTGGCAACGAAAAATTTGGATTCTTGCTTTTACAGCTCACATTAAAATTGCAAATAGTTTGCCTTCACAGGAAATGGGCTGCGATGAACAAGTTTAAATTTGATAAACTCATGACGTTACCAAAGCCAAAAGAGGATATGACTTTAAAGAAGTCTTCTGTGTTGCCCACGCGCTCAACCCTTGGGATCATATATTTCCTTAATATATACATACAAATATATATTTTGGGGTCTTTTTATGTCGCCGGCCATACAACACGCTTTCATCAAGTTTCTGGCTTGATTTGCTTTTGATTGATGCCTATTTTGAGGGATTTGCCCCAAATATACATATGTATGTATATATGTATGCATGTATGTGAGTGGGTGTTGTTTGAATGACACTCAGCTTGCAATAATGCAGAGCCCCAATACAAACACATTCTGCAAATATAACGCAATTTTATTTCATTTTTTTTTCCTGCATTGCCAGCAATATTTTTCAGTATTGACAGCAATACATATGGGACCTGTCGCCCAGGGGGCGGCGAGCTTTCAGCGAATACTTAGTTTTATATATACTACAGGCATTTTTCAGCCCCGACACATAACTCGATTAAGCGCATCAATTAGCTGCGTTTAAATAAAATCAAGAGATAAAACATTCAATTTTCGTTAATAAAGCATCCCTAAAGATACATGGTAGATATTGGTTTAAACAACCGTATTTCGCACATAGCCTAAACCGAAAACCACTTTATTCACATTTATTAACATACATAATTCTGACACGGCGCACATCAAATAAAATTTACTCTCGGCTATAGTTTTTACTTTGAAATTACGGAAGCTGCATTTAAACTGACAATTTTATATGTAATTAGTATTCTTCGCAAAGGCCAACAGCCGTAATGAAAATTCCATGAAAAAGTCTAAAAATAGCGCTTGCTGCCCGTAAGCCATTTAATGGTTAATGGTTGGCGTTGATTTTAATTAATTATTAATTAATTGCACAGAATAAGCAGATAATTTGAAGTAAGCCCGATTTGTGCGTGACATGAAGGGGTTTTTTATATCAATATTTTCACTGCTGGCAGTCGAAACTAAAACAACATGATTAAATAGCTATTGATTAAGATGATAATAATGTTTATATAGTTTCAAAAATGTGTCCCTTAATTTACTTAAATACAATTTAAAATTTGACTAACGCTGAGATAAATAGTAAATTAGAGACTTTGTTTAAGCGAGATAAAAACATACGAACTGAGACATATTTGATATGTTTACTTCAAAGCTTTACAAACTTAGTTAATTTACATTAAGGTAAAAGAAAACCTTTTAACATATTGCAGTATTTAATTAGCTGTTTACACAAAAGCTGCTATTTAAGATGAGATTATTTTATACTTTCTCTTCTTTGAATTTATTGTCCGTATTAAAGTGAATAAAGTTGTTGCTAGCAAAGGGGAAACAATTTTCGCTATTCTTGTTTTCCTCCTGATTATCCCGTTAGCCACAAGTTTTTTCTATTTTTGCCCAGATCCGTCTTGTTTAACTTTCCTGGCCGCTGCTTTAACAGCTGGCTTGTGGTTCGGTTGAATATTGTTACATTTTTGTATTGTGGTGCATCTGGCGACGTGCTAATTGCTTTCGAAAATAATTAAGTTAACTTGCACTTGTTGATTGCGAGTCTTATTTACCGCTCATCTCTTCAGATTCTGTGCAACTAAGCTTTAGCAGAATTAAACTGCATTTCTATCAAGTGATTTAATCAGTCTGATAATTTAGGAATTACTTTTACGCATAAATAGCTTGCTGCAGCACTTGAGCAATTAAATACTGAATACTGAATACATAATATCTTTTGATTTGTTCTGAGAGCTTGTCTTTTTCACTTCTTGCTCAGCTTTCAACAAACGCGGTGCGATTATAAGAAAATCCTTCCTCCGTGGCCTATTTGCGACAGTCCAGGGTCTTTACAGAATGTCCATTCCAATTAAATTTGAATACCCTGTGCGTGCTAAAAAGGGTATAGTGTGCAAAATTATAAATATATGATACTTTGATACTATGTATTTTAGTATGTTGTTGGTCAAGTCGAATAGGTTAAGTAAGGACTATTTTTCAATCCTTGTATTTGTCTGGCCTTTACTCGTCTATAAGTATTTTTGTGTATTAGTAATGACATGTCGGATTTGGTTACAGGATATCCCCTTGTCGAGCACACTCGTATAGCGCACTCTTACCTGCCTCTGTTTATGTACCATTGTGATAATTGCTGTGGAACGTGAAACGCTAATAGTGTTTAATATATAATTTGTATATGGCCCTCGGCATTGCAAATATATATCTACTGGCTGGTTCTCTAGAAACGGTCCGGATTGCCATGGCAACCTTTTATTTATAAAGCAGTTGCAATTTCGTTTAAAAGGGGGCCGGCGCTGGTCGTCACTGAAGAGGCTTTTAAGACTTAAAGTCAGCTTGTGGGTTTGTTTTTGGTTTTTGTTTTTGTTTTTGTTTTTGTTTTTGTACTTGTTTTTGTTTTTGTACTTGTACTTGTTCTTGTTCTTATGCTTTTGAAATGTTTTTCAAACTTACTCAGCGATTGTGCTTACTTGTTTTATTTATACTTTGTTTGCAAAGCTGTCGGAAAGCCATTTCCATTGAGCTTATCTATTTTTTATTTCACTCAACTTTCTGTCTTATTTATTTTTGTCTCGTTTTGCGTGCTGCCCTTGCAGGTTTCTATTCCCTTAGAGCTTGTCTAAGTGTTAACACGCCAGAAACAGTTAATTGGCTGGATTATTTTGTATCGAGTATTTAAATTAAGCAGTATACATTTTGTTTCCTAAGCAAAGTTTATATATTTCGAGACACGTTCTATGTTATTTACGCTACGCTTTAAATAAATTTTATTCCAAAATTTAATTAGAAGCTTAACGTTGTGAGTACACATCATTTTATGGAATATGATAATCATATTGTCTTGGGGCCCCAAATTTACTTAGTATGCATTGTAGTTTGCCAAAGCTTTAATCGCTTCTGGACAATGGCTTAGTTTGGTAGCATGTGCACAATGCGCTCGTATTATATATAGAAAATGCCTTGAATGCCACTTTGTTTTCAATTAAGGCTGCTCAATTACGTAGACGTTGGGCGCCATTTAACTGCACCGCATCTAAAGTCGTTAGCTAAGTTAACAGGTGGTCGAGTTTGTGCTGGCTTTTGTTGCATTTTGCCATCAAATAAAACCAGGCCATTGCATTCTGACCGCTGTCAGTCATTTAATTGATCGATGGCTTAGCATTCAATCAAAGATAAAATGCGTTTCATTGTTACCAAAAACATTGGTTATTTCTTTTTCTTTCATAAACTATCTTTAGATTAAATATACTTTACTAAATTAGACAGAGCTATTGTTGAGCTTTAAAGATAGTGCGATATGTTGTCCAAGGTATCGTTTTAGAATTCCTACGCTTTACCGTAGTGTACGAAATTTGGCAAAGCGTTTGGATTCTGAAACGGTATGTGGTCTAAAAACAACAGAAAGAAATAAATAAAATATGTAGTTAAAAACTGATAATTTAATTTCTTGAACTGAACTTTTAATTAGCAAGTCCAATCCTGTTTTTCGCAACTCTTAGCCCATTAGCTATGTATATATATACTATATAACATCTAATATCCTACTCTAAGAGTAGCTAAGTAACTAGTTGAGGTGTTTCCATTTATTAGCTTATGGTCACGCCTTACTCGAGATAAGCATTGCAATACAATTTCGTTTACATTTTTCTATTGCAGAAGCTGATTACACACTCGATGATTCATTTTGGAATGAAGAAAGTCCTGTTGGTGAGTATATTAAGTTAGTCATATTATTGTTAACAATTAAAGAGTCGACACCCGAGTGATTTCCATAGCTAACATGGCATGTATGTTAAAAATAAAAAACATCGTATTTCATTTTTCGCAGGTGAAGTGGAACGCTTACTCAAAGAGTATAGACAAAATCAGGAGCTTGTGCGTCGTATTGGTGGACATTATTATCAGATTATCTATCCGGTACAGCTGCGACATCACGAAAAGATGGGAATCTCGACACGTGAAGTTAGTCCCCCAAAGGTACGCAAAGATTTGCATAAGAGAAATACTAGAAAAATCGAAACAAACACAATGGTATGTTCACATATATTTTCATTCATTCGCGATATTGTTTGCCCCATTGTTTTCTCTACACACACACACACTGAAAACACTAACATGAACAGTCAGTAACATGTGCATTAAAAATAGCAACATAAAAATATCTAAAATATATTTAAACACCTTAAAGAGCTTGACAATTTTAACAAATAATATCTAAATGTTGCTCACAATCAACTTTATTCAAAGACTCGACTCGACATTGAAGGTCTTTACAAATTTCGGATTTTTTTTTGCAAAAATTCGACTTTTGTCCGAGTTCCAGATGCCTTTTGTGTTTAGATATTTAATTGTAGATGCCTTTTTGACAACAACTCAAAGCACAACGATTTCTTTTAAATTTTTTTAGCCGGGACAACGACCACGCCCACATGATGACAGCGGATTTAGCAGAGGCAGGACAAAGGTATGTTTCATTTGAGCATAAGCCGACAAATTGAATACAACCTGTAACAGCGTCCTAAGCTGCACAAGTTTGTCAGGTTTCGCATTTCACACATTTAAAGAAGCCAAAGGAATTCTAACTCTGAAAAGGCAAACAGGAATTAAGGATACAGACTTGTTTAAATTTTTACTTATGTGGAAATTAAATATTAAATTCATCATATTGTTTATCTTAGCATCATTAAGCCTTTTGTTTATATGATGCTTTGTTTGTTTGTTTGGCTTAAGGAAATTACGGTTGCGCTTTTATTGATGCTATTAACGATTGTTTAAATTTCAGAAACATTTTCATCGCACCTCACTGCTCATCAAGGCATTCAATCACAAATTCCGATTAGATTTGGAATTAAACTCGTAAGTAGAAAAAGGCCTGTTTTTAGGTCACACTTCTTGCTCAACTTTAATCAGTTCAAAAGCTGTGTTGTTTATTGTATAAAATAATATTTTGAGCCTTGTATTCTTGTATTCCTTTACAGCCAACTACTCTCACCTAATATACAGCAGAAACACTATCACGTCGGTGGATACCAGGTTGATGGCAATCGACATGTAAGTAACCCAATAACTCCAATAATCATAATTAAACAAATAGATGGGGCTATAAATGATTGGGGATCGTGCCTATATATATGTATATGTATGTACATATATACTATGCTAACAACCTAGTAGTTTTTGCTCCAAGTTATTAGTGTTTTGGCAAGTGTCAGTTTAACAAAATAGAAATACTGAAGCGTTTCATATATAAAGTATATAGAAAAGAACAAAAAAAAATATATGTATATATATAAAAGACATCAAACGTTCAGAACAACTATAGAGCGTATTTATTAAAGACAAGATCAACAACATAAACAACATAAACAACAACATCAACAACAGCAACAATAACAGCAACAAACTTGGTGGAATATGACGAACATGGCCGAGGCACGCATCAAGCGGGAGTTCAAGGAGGCACTGAGCGGTGAAGAGTTCCGCCAGCGCTTGATCAAAATGGAGCTGGTCAACGATTGCTGGACCGAGCTGCGCGGCGAGATAACTGGTCCGCGCGGCACGCCCTATGAGGGCGGCAGATTTGCGCTGGAAATCAAGGTGCCAGATAAATATCCATTCTGTCCACCGGACGTTCGCTTCATGACACGCATCTGGCATCCGAACATCTCGTCGGTAACTGGTGCCATACGCATGGATATACTGAAGGATCATTGGGCCGCTGCGATGACGCTGAGCACCGTTTTATTGTCGCTGCAGGGCATGCTGAATGCCGCCGAGCCCGACGATTGGCAGGATTTTGTGGTAGCATATCAGTTTAAGACGCGGCATGATCTATTTCTGCTGACGGCCAAGCATTGGACTAGCGTTTATGCGGGCGGCTCGCGCTCCTTTCCTGATTTGGATTTAAAAATTGAGCGTCTCAAGGATATGGGCATTGATGAGCATGATGCGCGCGCGGTGCTTTCCAAGGAGAACTGGGATCTGGAGAGGGCAGCCGAGTGCCTATTCGTTTAGCTGCGCAGAACTTGGGGATAATAAAAACAATAACAAGAAGCCATAGATCACAGCAACAACAGCAACAGCAACAGCAACACCAACAGATTTTAGATCAAATTAGCAAAATGAACTTCAATGAATCGATCATATTCAATCCAACAACAACTGCAACACCAACAATAGCAACAACAATAACAGCAGCAGCAACAACAACAACAACAACACCAAGAACTACAAAAATAACAGCCAAAATTCTAGTACAGTTTCATACAGCTACAGCTAACTGCATCAGCAGTCCAATATTTTCCAATATGCAAAGTGTCGTCCGTGGACCGTGTCTAACAATTTGCAACGCCCAAATTTGTTATATGTAGTATTTTGTCCATTTCAACATTTCGAAAATCATTTACTGTGTAATTTCGAGTTTAGTCGCAACATTCAAATCTCGTTCGGATCGCATTTTATTTCGATTACCCAAGGATTCTCGATGGCACATCCTCGCGGATTGTACCGTGTGATGAATCCTTGCGCACTCGAAATAAATATCGGGATTCGATGCGAGGTTTGTTCTGTTATTTTTGAGTGCATTGTACATTGAAGTTGATTTAGGTATATGAGTATGCTATGTAATAGGTCCCAGGTTTTGCGCGTATGCATTTATTGTTTTGCTAAATATGAATTTAACTTGCACTTTAATAATCATAAAAATGAAATATATGATGATGATTAAATATATATAAAATATAGACGAAAAATATACGTATATATAAATAAAAAACGATCGAATATGTTTATGTTTAGGCAAGAGCGATTCAGCCATAGTACTAAAATTTATCCATCACGGCTTGTGTTACAGGACATTGAGCATTGCTACTATCATGGCACTGTGAAGGACTATCCGGGCGCCAGTGCCGCCTTTCATACCTGCAACGGTGTCAGCGGGGTCATACACATTGGCAACGAGACCTTTGTAATCCATCCCTTTTACGGCGGTGATCTATCGGTAAGTCAATCGGCAAGCCAGCTAATTGCATTTGGTTTGGCAGTCATTTTTTTTGTTTTTTTTTTTTGTTTCTTTCTAACTGTGCTCGCTGGTTTTTGCAGAAACATCCGCATGTTATTTTCGAGGCGCGCACCAAGGCGAACAAGGGCTGCGCCAACTCTGGCAATCTGGACTCGTGGCGTCTGTCGCGTCGCACCAAACACCTGTCCGCGGGCGTCGTCGACGAGATACATCCGAATGGCGCTGGCCGCTACAAGCGCGATGTTCGCGAGGCCACCAAGTATATCGAAACGGCCATTATAGTCGACAAGGCCATGTTCGAGAAGCGCAACGGCAGCACGCGTGCCGAGGTCATACACGATGCCATACAGGTGGCCAATATAGCTGATCTGGTGAGTATATATAGAGGCAGTTAGTTGCCAGGCAACGCCTAAGGTGCTTGTTTTGACATTTGTATTTGTGTGCACAATCGTGATTTGGTTAATGTCCGACCGTCCAGTACTTCCGAACGTTGAACACTCGTGTCTCGGTGGTGTATATTGAGACGTGGGGCAAGAACCAGGCGGCCATTGACGGCAGCAAGGATATTAGCAAGGCCATATCGAACTTTAATGAATACACTTCGAGAAACCTATATCAAATTGAACGGGATACGACCCAGCTGCTAACGTAAGTACACACAAGCTCGCCCACACACGCACTAATACCATCAACATGTATATAAGCACAAACATACATACAAACATGTGTTTATACACTTAATACCTATTATGCATTTGCACGTGCTTCCTTGGTAACGCAGCGGAGAAACATTTGCCGGCGGCGAGGCTGGCATGGCCGTGCCGGAGACAGTCTGCACACCACGCGCCATTGGCATCAGCGTCGACGTCAATGTTTATGAGCCGCACCTTTTGGCTGGAACAATGGCGCATATGATTGGCCATAACATTGGCATGGGCCACGACGATGGGCGTAAGTAGAGTTAAGCCTTTTACAATTGAGTCTTACGATTTTATCAACATTTGGTTTGGTAAGCTTGTCTTTGTATTGCCTGTCAATGCAACGCTGCAAGCCCTATTGGTTTCAGCTCATTAATTAAGGCTTATGTAAAACATGAAGCAAACCAGCATGCTTCATAAATAATTTGTTGATAACGATTCTATCAAAACACCGTCTTTGCTACATTATTCAACGTGTTTCTTTATGTTATGTTGCCGCATAAATTAACTCTAAAAGACATTCTAATTTAAAGCAACGAAAGTCAAGAAAGTCAAGACACCACAATGCCATAGAAACACTTTATACACTTAAAAAATAAATCCATTCAACTTATATTTGTATATTCAAAAATTGCTCAATTCGTATAAAATTTAATTATTTTCGATGGTTAAAACATGTTTCTTGACAAACTGTATAAGGGATAACTAAGAAAACCTAAACTGTGAACTAAATGCTGTTATTAACAAATGGCATAAAGTTATCTGTGGTATATTTTTTTTCGCTAGTTTTCAATACAATCTAAGTATAAGTTGTGTTCTTAAGCCCTTTTTATCCCGGCCTTCAAGCCCACAACTTTTTTCATTGTTTATCTATCAACGTTTTAAGTGTCTCGAAAGGACTGTAGCTTGATTTGTTCCGAGAATTTTAATTTTCCAGCATTTGCAGAGTGGATGCCATTGTTAAGTGTAATTCCATGGAATTTTTTGCATTGTACACAGGTGAGGAATGCTTCTGTCGGGACTGGCATGGTTGCATTATGGCGCAGTCGATAGTCGGCCAGGAGAATGTGCAGCCATACAAATTCTCTGAATGCAGCAAAAAGGACTACATTGACGCATTGCGAACGGGTCACGGGCTTTGTTTGCTCAATAAGCCCAACGAGGTGAGATACGCTACCAACACTTACCCCCCTCCCTCTACACATCCACAGCACATGTGCGCTTGCCGATTTAATTGATACACAATACGAAGAATCCAGCTGGCACCAACGGTTGCTCTCAATGCGGGTTAACTGTGGGCAGTAAGTGTATTAGCTCAGATAAACCAATAAAGTGGTTTAGTTCAAGAGTTGCTCATGGCCTCGTGCCATGAAATTGTTGTAAAAAACAAAAAGTCAGTTTTCTTTTTCCTATTAAGAGCATTGAGCCTTCAAACTAATAAAATCATTTGAATTTTAATGAGTATTAATACGAAATTTATTGCTTCTTGATATCTCAATACAAATGAAATGTAAATAGGTAAAATGGCAATCAATTTGAATGGAAAACTTATTACTTGATTTTCTGTGGCGTCACTTTAGTTGATGATTTTGCAATTCTTGGCAATTGTTCAGACACTTGATGCGAAAGAAAAACAAAAATATGCAAATACAAATATTTTAACGCATGACTGCAACACTCTAACTGATTTGATTTAAACAGCATGGGCTAGCATTACGTCTCAAAAGTATTCAATGAAAATTGCAAGCGAAAAACAAAGAAAATATATAAAAAAAAATAAAAAATTCTAAAACCAATTATGACTATTTATCAAGCTAAAAAGAGCGCAAAGATATTCAATCCCATTGCTGTCACTTGCAGATCGAGTTGCGCCGAAACTGCGGCAATAAAGTTATTGAGGAGGACGAGGAATGCGACTGCGGCACGTTCGAGGAATGCGCAATGGATCCCTGCTGCGATGCCATCACATGTAAACTGAAGTCCGAGGCACAGTGCGCCAGCGGCGCCTGCTGTGACCAGTGCCGGGTAAGTGGAATGTAAAAAGTGGAAAATTGCGATTGCTTTTGACTTGAGCAAGAACAATAATTGTGTTTATGTCAGCTGAGACCCAAGGATTACGTATGCCGTGATTCGCATAACGAGTGCGATTTACCGGAATATTGCGATGGCCTCGATGGCCAGTGTCCCACTGATATCTACAAAAAGAATGGTTCGCCGTGCGGCTTGAGCAAGGCTGGTGTTTCGGGTGAGTGCTGATAAAACTGATAAACTGAGCACATATATATATATATATTATGTATACACAATCGCATTGTCTGTCACCAGGCTATTGTTTCCAGGGCTATTGCCCAACGCTGACCCTACAATGCGAATCCATTTGGGGCTACGGCGGCTCTGCGGGCGATCGCCAGTGCTACGAACAGTTCAACTCAAAGGGTTCCATTAATGGCCACTGTGGACGCGATGCCAACGAGCATTATATTAAATGCGAGCCAGAGTAAGTTCTTGTTGCCAAGCGCAACGTAAATATTCACTTTATTGCTTACTTAGCCCAATTAACACGCTGCTCAATGATACGTTTTGCATGACTAACCATTTCTTTTCTAAGTACTTATATATATATACATATATCTATATCTATATTTATATCTTTATATATGTTTTGAGCATTTGGCATTTGTTGCATTGGAAAGTGGACAATACAATGCCAATGCAGCTTGTGCAAAATTTTCAATCGTTTTCAGTTAAAAATCCAATGTCGAAAACTGTGAATAATATTTACTCTCTTTCGACTCCACATTCCCCACCCGCAATTCTTTCCTGCTACAGGAATGTCCAGTGCGGCACGCTGCAGTGCAAGGAGGGCGAAAGACAGCCGATGAGCGATGGCATCGACCAGCTTTACTCCCGTACAATTATCTCCATCAAGGGTCTGGAATACGAATGCAAGTGCGTAGCGAGCGGGTGCTGCGGGTGGCTTTGGGTTGGAGCCATGGGGGGAGGGTGGGGAGGGGGGGGAAAGGGGGTTTGATGGTTGCGAGTGCTTTAACGACTTTTGAGTCACACGACTGTTATTTGTATGCATTCGCAGGGCAACCAGCGGACAGGTGGTCACCAACACTTATCCACAGCACGGCCTGGTTAAGGATGGAACGCCGTGCGGGGATAATTTGATTTGCCTGAATCAGACGTGCGTCAGTCTCTTTCCGCATGTGGATCAAACCAAGTGTCCGACGAATAAGCAGGGTCAAGAGTGCTCGGAGCGTGGTGTAAGTTTAATATGTGGAACATTCAACACAACAACAACAACAACAACAACAACAAGAAACTACAACTACAACAATAATAATAACAGCAACTACAATTATAACAATAACAAAGAACAGCATGCTACAACAACTAATCCGATTATCCACTAACATTACTTTCGCTTATGCCATTCCGCAGTTCTGCACCAATGCAAATCGTTGCTTCTGCGACATGGGATGGGGCGGCCCGGACTGCAGTGCGGTGGTGCTGCTGACGACACCAGTGCCAACGGAAGCGCTGCCAACGCCGGAGAATACAATCAAGATGGAAAAGAAAGAAACTCCATATGGTAAGAAATAGTGGGTGTGCGGGCAGCGACGACTTGTGCCTGGCATCAACAACATATTGGAATTAATGCTTATTGAAACTAACCGAATTAGACTTAACTTAAATATAACTAACTTAGCCAAGCCGGCGCAATGGAGGGGCAACGGTTATGCACCGGTTTTAACGGCACTAAACACAACTAGCCCCAACTAAACCTAATTAGCGAACTCACACGGTCTCTCGATAAGATTGATAATTGATTTAATTGCAATTCGATACCATCGATATACACAATTCGTTCCAATAACTCGTATGACAATGGTAATTACATCGATTGCTAGTCTCGTTAGGCGCAAGGCGTTTAAAACCATATCCTGAATTCTACTTAGTAACAGTTTAACCATAGCTATACTGTTTTTTTGGCTATTCCAATTACTATAGCTACAATATCATCTCACAAACTCAGTTCATCAACGATTCAATAATCGCCTTGTTAAACCCAATTCGAATACAAGTATCAAATAACTGTTCGATTAACTAAAATATCGCAAATGTTCTGGGTTCTGAAAGCTACAAAAGCCATTAACATATATGTACTTATATACAATTGTTTTTCGGTTGCTTAAATTAATTTGCCTGGGCAACTGGGAAAACGGGTTAATATTACGTAGTATTATTTTTTTTATTCCCAATGGTAACTTCACTTTTAATATGAGTATACAACATTGTATAAATAAATGTTGTGTCCTTTTGGCTTAAACTTTTATTGACCCGTTTAATTAATTTTTTTTTATTGAGTTTTCGGGAATTGATTTAAAAACGTTAATTGGGAAATTCAGTACTCAGTTTTCAGAACAATTGCTACTACAAATTTATATAATTTGGTACCACAAAAAAACAACAAAAAAAATTAAAAATAAAATATAAATGCAACCACCATTTCCAGGCACCTCTGACCAAAATAGGATCAGCACATTAACCATGGTCATCATTTTAACAGTTATCGTCAAATGTGTCTTCATTAGTTTTGCAACACTGGCCGTTTGCTACAGGTAGAGTACTAAGCAAGTCGATAATCGGCTCTGTCGATTATGCCATCACATACACAAGCACACGCGCACACACACACACACACACATATATATATACAGACACGCACACACACACACACATACACACACACACACACACATGCACATACATGTATGTATACGCATTGAACACACGCTTTTTGTAGTTGTGTCCATACGACCGTAGAGCCAAACGCAGCCCTTCCCAAATATTTTGGTACTATATGTCAATCCAATTCAAATGCTGCATGCTTAAAGCTAATGGTCAGACGGAGCAGTTTCTTTTCCTATTTAATTTCAACACACACATACACCCACTCTCTCTCTCTCTCTCTTTCTCCCTTTTGTTGTTCTGTCTCTATCGCTTTCTGTCTCTGCTTTATGCGCGCTTTGTTGCAATTAACACTGTTTAGAAACTTAATGTGAGCAGTCTCACGAACGGGGATTCCCCTGACTCGCAATTTAGTTTGCCGATGTATTCTCTAAGGAACTTTTGGAATGTCTGACCAGCAGCTTTTGTGCCACGGTGCTCACAATACATGCATATATGTGTGTGTGTGTGCGTTTGGGTGTGTGTCTGTGTGTGTATGTGTCTATGTATGTGTGTGTGTATGTCTGATTGTGTTTGGTTGTATGCATGTGCTCGTTTGTAGAAGTCTTTAACAAACATATATACGTATGTATGTATGTATGCATACATACATAACTACCTACGTAACGCCGCCATTATATATGAGGTTTCTTTTATACTTTTTATATTAAATGTCATTTTGATTTGTATGCTTCACAACATCTATGCACATAGTATGTACAATGTACCAGCGTATGAGACAGGCCATAAACCAAATATTCGTAATGTGTAACAATGTACAAACATAACTGTGTATGTAAATACATACATATATGCATTTGGTCTGCTCGCACATTCATACATACATACATATGTACGTGCATATGTGCCTTTTATTTGAATTTCTAAAGTTATGTTTTATTTATTATTTATTGTGTGCATTTTTATTGCTGTGCGTATACGTAGACATACGTATAGATAGATATACATATATATATATATATTTTTTTTTTTTTTTTGATTTGCTCTTCATATACACAGTGACAGACAGTTCGTTTCTATGTTTGTTGTGCATAGCGGCATACATGCGTGTGTGTATGTATGCGATGTCTGTGTGTATTTATATTGTTAAATACTTGATGTACCCTTACATTATGCGCTGTTTAATGCTATCGAGTAATCTGTGTTTATTTACATTGTTGTTCGTACATCAAGTGCCGTGTATGTATGTATGTATCTTTAACCTATATATGTATTCATATGTTGGACTTATACAACACATTCATATGCATTTACATATATAAACAAAAACGACTTAACAGATGTACACTAGTATTTGTAATTCTATGTATACTCATATATATATATATATGTATTTATATAGATATATATATATATGTATATATATATATATATATATAATCACAATCACATCCACCCAAACTACAAAATAGACAGACACACCCAAACTGCACCTACCAGCCCATTTCCTGTTCCCGACATTTTACACAAGCACACAGAATCTCAAACACACACACACACAAGCGTCTAACACTTCCGGGCACAAATACATACATATACATATATATATCTGCATACTAAAGAAATTTGTATTTTTTTTTTAAGAAACTCATACAACGCAGTCAAAGCATTTGCATTCGAAAGTTCAGAATACAAGCTTACTTATACATAAACATAGCTTTCGGAGAACTCTTAGAGATTTGCTGAAGTTATTGTAAAAGCGATATACATACATTAAAACGAAAAACGACCTTAAATATAAACGGTGGTGCGACAATTGCTAATTTAACTTAACTTAACTTAAGTATAAGTCATAAATTGTATGAGTATGTCTTTGCTGAAACATGCGTATATGCGTATATTTGCCAGGGGCGTAGCTGGAAGGCGTGGCCTTTCCTATAGAGTATTTGCATAGGTTGGATTACCATTGTCATAGCCTGGGTGCTGCCGAAAGTCTTCAAAACGAAAACAAAACAAAAAAAAACAAAAATGAGAACAATAAAAATTAGAAAAGTGTTAACTTGAGGCGCAAATGTGAGAATCGTTTGATTTCGGCTTCATTCGATGCGTCCTGTGGGCAAAACCAAATTCGTGTTGCTAACACAGCAACGTTACATACTGCCAATATATACACATAAACAGTACAATTAAATCTTTTATGTCTATATGAATGATTGCCAAAGATCATGCACTAAAATGCCCAAATTAACGTTTATTGTGTGATGGGCTCTTATATTTTTGTGACACCTCAAAAAAAAAAAAAAAAAAAAACAAATTTATAGAAGAAAACATACAAAATGTTATTTGTTTGCGTCGCATATACAAAAAAAAAAAAAAAAAAAAAAAAAAAAAAAAAAAAAAAAAAAAAAAAAAAAAAAAAATCCAAAAAAAAAATTATCTATATATCTCTGTAAATAAAATAAAACCAACAACAACAAACAATAAAAACAACAAAAAACACCTGGTATATTACAACGTAACGTATGCAAATCGAACTATAAACCATTTAAAAATATCTTGAAAACAATTATATATTGTCAAAACACCGTGGCGTATGCATATTATTGTACATATATTCATATATATGTATATATGTGTGCATATGTTTAACAAACGCATCAAAATGAAATGCAATCCACACACAACAATACTCACGCACACGCGCCCCACACACACAACCACACATTATCTAAACTATACACCCACACACACACACCCACACACACACACAAATATCGAAACAAATGGCTATAATAATCTCGTATAGAGAACTACCACGGCTCAAATACAGTGTTCCTAGTCGGTGTTCTAATGTCAGTTGTAGGGTTCGTTTTTATAACATTCACCTTGATGGCATTGTGCTACAGGTCAGTTGTAGTACATAGAAACTTCTCCCTGTGTCTGAGGTTAGTTGAAAAGAAGTAATGAAAAAGCCAGCTCTAAATACAAATACAAATTACTACAACAAAAAAAAAGCAGAAAACAAAAAAAAAAACTAAATATGAAAACAAAAAAACCGAAAATTAATGCAAAAAGTACAAAAGAACACTAACAAAAATCGAAAAAAAAAAAATATCTCAATGTTTTGTTAATATATGTTTTTTGGTTTTGAATTTTATTCATTTTATTTCTATTTCTATCCAAATGTTGTCCCTCATTATGAGTCGTAGTACTTAGTGCATAAATCCCTACATACATACATACATACACATGTATGTGTGTGTGTACGAGTTAACCTTCTGCATATACATACATACATGTGTATGTTAGTGTGTACATATGCGTGCACACACACACACACACTCACACATACGTGTAGACGCATACGTACATACATCAGTTAAAACGTTGCCCATAGTCATTTTATGTTATTCAGTTTAGTTTGTTTGAATCCATTTATGGAACGCGTTATTGCCATTGCACCGACATGCACATGTTCTACATCTAACTGTATATATATAATTCTATATATATATGTTTGTACATATGGATGATATATTCATATAAGTATAGTTATAGAACTATAATTAAAGTTCTCATACATACATACATATGTATATAATTGAACGCATGTTCACAATTATCAATTGCATATATATGTACACGCATATATACAAACTATATATTCCGGTTAAACGCTTGTTGGCTACCATTCTTCACCCACTATGCCAGTTCCTAACACATGTAAATACCTTTTGTAAATACTTGCGTGAGGACCCAACACCCAGCCAAATATATCCAAAAAACCCACAGAGTACAACATTCAATACACACGTATCTTTTGCTGTTCACAGACAAATCGACGTCTATATGCACATAAGCATAATGCAGTGTTCTGCTTGAATATGATTGTGAGTATGTACTGATTGTGTACATATGTACTCACGACTATATTCAATCACAGTTGAACGGCGCATACGCCCAATGCCCAATGCACAATACTGCCTTTGCAGATCGGGTTACATATGTATGTAACTGTGTGCAAAGGTTGTGTGGCATATTCGTATTCGTATATGCGTATGTACATAAACTCACATACATACTTATCACACTACCTTAAATCGACAGCGGCACACATCACCATTACAAGTAATCTTTGAATCACAATTTCTTCCTGCTGACAATGAGCCCAATACAAAGTCAGACTTTCGTTATGATTTTTGTCTTAATTTACCGTTTAACTATTATATTTGTTTTGTTCTGTGTACAATTTAAAAACCCAAATACACAACACAATTTGCTACAAAATTCTTATTTGTATGCCCACGCAGTTTTATTTAGGAATAAAACAACAATAAGTGTAACCAACCAAAGCTGTCGCATAGTTAATCTAAACAAATAAAAGCGATAGATAACATTGGGTTAGCCTTAAAATAGATTCGAAACTTAATATAGTTAGAAGTTTAGATTAAAATTAACTTAAACAAGTTATAAGACAGGTCTTTAAACTAATAATTGGCCATGATTGAAAGATGCAAAAGAAAACCAATGACAAAAAATGTACAAATTAAATTTTCATAGTCACATTCTTTAGCAACTAAAAAAATCTCAGTTAGTTTACAAAAAGAGAGCAAAAATATTGAAAAAAAAAAAATAGGTATTTAGCTGAATAAAAGAGAGAACACCATCAATGAAATGATATAAAAGACTTACAACTTAGTTCGCCGAAGTAGATTAGTAGATATTAAAATTGTCGAAACAAAATCATATTCATATATAAATATACATATGCATATATACATGTACACACGTATATATATGTTCATATATATTTATATATAAATAAACCGTACGATTGGTTATAACAATCAAATTTAGTGAGCCCCCGCACAGTACCAGCATATGCTATAGTAAAGTAAAAGGCACACATACATACACCAATCTAATAGCTTTCCAAAGTGACTTGCATGAACGTACTTACATGTGTATGTATGTATGTGCATAGTACATACATACATGTATACCCTCCAACTTAGGCGAAACAAAGACTTAATATATTATTATTAAACGAATACAATGGGAACAATCGTAGTACACTTAAGTACATAAAAATAACATATGCATATTTATATTTTATTTCCAAGCTTAATTTCAATACATAGCATTTTATTTCAACGTAATAGCATCAATTATTTTTGATTATTGTTAATGAGTAAATATCTAAAGATTTGAACAAGGCTGCGCCAAATAAATGGAAATTGTGGCCAGAGCGTCGTTGATCGCTGATCGCTGATGATTGCTGATCCTGTTGACTATTTTCATTACTACTTTTGTTCAATTTAGTCTTCCCGAAGTAAAAAAAAAAAAAAAAAAAAAAAAAAAAAAAAAAAAAAAAAAAAAAA